>JAHQIW010006407.1:0-55047 GCA_019055375.1 Parelaphostrongylus tenuis
TATCCTGCAAGTGTTGGATGATATTGCCCTTCTCTGAGATATGGTATCCAGCACGGTGTGTGAGTGCTATATTAACGACAACGTTTGTTTTTGGGTCGGGTGGGGTGGGGGGGAGTCCGTCAGAGAGAAAGCAGGTCGCCGACATGAGGCAAAGGTTGTTGGTCTTGTGAATGGATTCCCACTAAGAATACCACATTTTTTATTTGTGATTGCAAAAAATTTCGAAATTAATGTACTGACAGAAATTTACTATGTTGAGTGATGTTTATAATGTGTTGAGGCGCTGAAATTTGCAGGAAGATTATATACAATACTCGTTGTATGTCTGATAGCGATCTTAGTGTACGGAAAAACTTGTATTAGGTAGAAGATCAACGTGAAAAGTACTGATCGACCAAATATAGATGTACTTGTGCTGGCGTGTGTGGTGGCGATTTGGTTGTTTGGGGACGATCGAATCGTTATAGAAATTGGCACAGAATATATGAGAATTTGTTTAATAGACAGCAGTAATCACCTTTTGAGATATCAACCACCCCTGGTGGAAATACTTGCTGACTGGTTGAAATGAATGGGATTTTTTCATTGTTAGTTATGGCAAGAATTCAAAACGTCTCTGATCGATCTTTAATAGTGTTATAAAGTTATTTAACCGCTTACATTTTGTGCCAAAGATTGGGTTTTGATAAGTGCCAAAAAAGGCCTATGCTTTCGTAATCAAAGGATATTTGGACGACTTCGTAGTCTTAGTAGACTAACAGCTATGATTTTTCAAATTCAACTTGAGTGAAAAAGAATAAATGTAAACGCAGTGACACATGTGTGCTAAAGAGTTGGAGGAAATTTGACAGTGTGCATGTCCCAATGATTTCCTGATTATACATGAACGCTTTTAAAGGGCAAATTTAACATCTATGGCATGTAAACTATAATGACGAGAGAGTGTTCCTTTTTCGGAAAAAAGTATAGAATCTTGATGCGAACGGGTTTTTAGTTAGATTAGTGGAATTGGACCTAGTGACTATGTATATCGCGGAAATCTTGCAACAAAAACTCAGGTTACAGGGCTTTATCACGTTGGCTGTATGGTTTGTATGATTACTCATAATCACACAAAGATTTAGTTACCGAATAATTTGCAACTTCTATTATTCTATGTAGATCATTTTGGATAGTTGTTGACTAACAATCCTACGTATAGATCTTATCCAATTTAGAAATTGGTGGATTTCAAGAAATACGGGAATATCCATGTTAATCTTGGCCATTTTTGTGTTTCATTCAAACATCCTCGAAAACGTCCCACGTTACGAATTGCTGCGTCATAAAACTTTTGCCGAGTACTTCTCTACATGTAGGTGAGCGCATAAGCGAATTATCATCATGCCTGTATTGTCCTGAACTCCACGATTCACCGATATTCGCATCTTGACAATCCATATTGGTCGCGAGTGTGTTAAGGTGTGCCTTCAAGGACATTAATAGGTTCCGTTGAATGAATACGTAGGCTTCACTCATAAATCCTACCAGATAGGGGTACCAAACGGATGCGGCTATAGGAATGAGCCACTTCGTGCCACAAACTTGTATGCGAGCTTTGACCGCAAGACCGCTTTACAAGAGACATGTTTTACTAAGAAACAGTTAGAGGATAAGAAGTAACGGATACTTAATCCGAATTCTCGGTATTCAGTTGCTATTCACCTTGGTTCTTGGGTATTCAACACAACACATAATGAATTGTATGCTCTTCGTAATTGTACCGTGCCTTGGATATACGGAAGGTCGCAGAGTAGTATATAATTTTTATGAAATGAACAATGAGACTTCGTAGTGCGTGTTTGCAGAAAGGAAGCTCTCTAGGGAAGTTTGCTATCATTTTCGCAATAGATGACCACTCGATGAACTGTCAGCAGATAATCGGACCTATCCGATAGGCCGAAAAAATTCCTTATGCTTTTAAATGCTTTTTTTCGCAAAAGTGTTGTAATTTTTCAAATAGACCTAAGATAACGAGTGGTAGGTATATCCTCACACCTCAGACAGGACTCGGACCAAGAAAATTCTCTGCTACGCACTCAGTACTCTCTTGAGGGATACTTGCAAACGTCCTAACACTGCGGAAGAACAGTAGTAAAGACAAGAATTCTTGGTTTATAAATAGTACAATGGCTGTCTGCTTAACTAAAAAAATAAAAAAGTCGATTAGAGCGATGTTGCATTACGCCAGGACCCAATTTCTTCCGTTGGATGCAGATCCTCTGCTAGCTAGCCTCTTGCTGTAATAGTTCGCTGGCCGTGGTGAAACGCTGGCCCTCAGTGTGGTTTTAGATATGGTTAGCGACCACGCCTACCTGTGTGGATGCAAACCGCGAGCTCTCAACTCGTCCTTCTGCGGTCGAATTTTGTTCCCACAACATAACTTGACTCATGTTCTGAAAATCCCCTAAACGCTTATCACACTAATCTCACTGACTGTATTAGCAATATGTCGCCTTGTTGAGAGAAGATGTTTTAAAGCCCTTACCGAGGTAGTTACGAATCAGCAGCCATGCACGTTGTTTCGCTTTATCACCCTCAAGAGTTCCTTGTACCGCATGGCCCCACGCCACACACACGCGGAACTCTCCATTCATAGCAGGATATGGAGCTTTAATGTTTGTTAGTAGCACACCAGTTCCCCAACACTTGTTTTTATTTCCCCCTTTTTTCTCTTCCTGCTAGATTGCTGTCTGTTCAATTCACTCATTTTGATGCCACAGTTGAAAACTTCCGTCGACAAACGTTTATTATGTGTGGCATCTCTTTGCCGTTTATTGACATCACCGCTCCGTACAAGGACACAACAACCACACGTAGACGCAGTATGCAGCTTGGATTGCCTTATCTTGGCCAAGCTGGTTTTTTCTCGGCCCCACTATACTCATCAACACCTGATTCTCTGTGGCTCGCCCCAGTCCTCCTGTATCCCCTTCTTGCTTTGCCGTGGGCTATCGCTGTCTTGCGAGCCACCACTCTTTTACCCTTTGTCTGGTTTTTCGTGGCAAATTTCTTATGTGTTCACTACTACGGAAGGTTCCCCGACCGCTGTAGTCAGACTGAAGATAGCACTGCATGTTCCGTGGCTATCCAAGGAAGTTGTGACCGGAATAAGTAACTAGATTCTCGCCTGTGAAACCGGTCCTCATCTTGAAGCCGAATTACCCCCGAGAAAAAAAAATTGATCGAAACGTTACACGATTATGAAAACATTCCATGTAACAGTAGCAAGCACTTTACGTCAAATAAGTTTCTACTGAGAAATAGAGATCCTTTGTGTTCGCTATACCTTCAAGGTCTCGTGGAGAAGCGTTTCAATAGACTAAGCGGTGTACTTTCTGGCGATCAGTACGTGGGTGGATATGTTGTCCTATGGATTTAGGTCTTTACAAACAAAAAACAAATGATAGCTTGTTTGGTGGCCTTGTATGGAACCAAAAGGTCGCCTATAAAAAACTCGGAGGTAACATTTTCAGCTGATTACATCGTGCCAAGCTAGTGAGACCTAATAGAAGACCAGAATGATGCGGCAGACAAACTTGCGGATAATAAAATACTTGTTTAAGGAAGGAGAGAAATATTTTCTCATCAAGAGGGCTCATTGAAAGCCGTAGAACGAACGATCTTCAGTTAGTCACCCCAGGTCCTTTCTATGTTTTATCTTGTGTTCAGGGGGAAGTAAAGAGCTTTTAAGCGAAGATCTTCAGGCAATCTCATTGAACATATCGTACGCATAGACTTCAAGCAGATCACTCTTAACCAGTCTGAGTATTAGAGATTAGTAATTCTCAGATAAAGTCGTTCTTCATGAAAATTTTTTGTTTCACTCCTTTGCTCTTGTGTCAAAAAGATCTTTGAGAGTTTGCCTAATACGGTACTGATTAATTCAAATTATAGTAGTCAGTTTCAGATACTTTCTAAACAAAACTACGAAGCTGTTTGAACAATAAGAACCATATCATACTTTGTCGCAATGTCACTCTCGTAAATTGAAAGTTTCCGTTTTCTCCTCACATATTTAGAATTAATGTTTCCAAGACAAATATTTCCCTCAGCGAACACATTCATCTTCGACGATATCGAACCGGACATAGTAAACCATGGCTATCGAAAAGCTTCAGCTAACATTATTTTTCAAAATTTAATATCAGATTATCTTACTTGTACCATAAGAACGAATGAACTGAGATGGTACTCAATAAGACGGATAGGCTTCATCAACATAAAAAGTTATAGGACACATTAAGATGATAGTTTTCAAACCCTGCGCCTAAAAGCAATCTTATCGTTTTGAAAAAAGCTTTTATCCAGTGGATATTCAGTTAAGGAGCACTTTTCATGAGATGAAAAATTTTTTGAGAGCCACCAGTATTGATCTCTGAGTACAATAATTATACCTCCACAATCTGGAGAATAGATTATTGGAGTACGTAGTAAATAAATTTTTTTTTAAAAGCGGTGGCTCAAGAGAGATGTGTATGAGATTGGCCTCAGCTCTCACTGAGATGGGAGATAGATTATTATTCTACGAAGTTTACAGCCACTAATTATCAGAATGAGAACATCTGTTTACTGGTTGGGCTCTTCATCTTACAGATACTAACCACGCTTGAACGAGTTTATGGAAAGTAAGACGCTAGCCTCATCGATACCTAAAAATTGCGCAAAGTACGGAATCACTGACCTGGATAAATATTTTCTTATCTTGTTCACCATTTCATACTGTTGTTTTTTATGTTTACATTAAGCTTTCATTGGGTAATCTTGTATCCCATTATGGGCCATTCTGGATATATTGAGTCTTGCAGTTTCCTTATCCCTTCTTTACCAATCTTTTATCATCTTTTATTAGTTATTCATAATCCGTACACGTTTTAATCACCTTCTTTAATTTCAAGTTCCCGAGGATCAACAGATACTTTTTTTTTCTGTTCGTTTGTGAAATCGAAATCTGCAGGGTGTTACGAACGGTATGAAATGGATTATATCAATCCACAACATCCAACAGTTCAACATTAGAAGAATGAAACATCAGTACATTAGTGGGTACCGTTGTGAGAACTGACGATTCAAGACGGAGATGAACTTTGCCTTTCTATCTAAAAAGCTTGTCTCATCGTACCACAGTTTGTAATAAGAAAACACAGATGAATAACTACCTGGATCCCATTGCCTAATGAATTTCTTACATTCATTAACTAACGCTTACAAAACCATCGATTCAGCGATGAATTTTAACTTGCGTGGTCAACGAATGATTCCAACAAATTGTTGAAAAGAACGAGAATCGGGGAAAAACAACAATCCATCAAGACAGAGACGAAGTGAGAAATATCAAGTCAAAAGAAGAATTCTCCAGTAAATTCTATTGATAGAAGACGCATATTAACTGATGTTTTCTTATTCCCAACATGTGGCACTCTACACTTCTCTTCTAACCCGAAACTGTTGCGTTAGTGACTGTGCATTTGTGGAAGTTCAAGAGTATGACCTATCATGCATCATGTCTTTGATGATTCTTGGACTTCATTCGCTGTAATCTCGGTGTTATCTAAAGTTGTGTGAAGTTTGAAAGCCGAGAGCTACATATCATAAAGCATCTTCATTTCTCAAAAGCTACAACAGATACCGTGATGTTCAGTAGAGATTGGCTTAATAGTTCCTATTCACGCCTTTGATTCGAACTTTGGCACAGTCATAGCTGAACTGTATTGCCGCGTTATTTCACCACCAAATGGCCCAGCATTTTTTGTGTGATATTTGTCCTTTACAGAGAAATTGTCTTAGAATGACCTTGATGAATCCGTAATTTGGGCTAGAAATTACGCTCCCCTTCCTATTCCTGAGATCACTTTGTCTCAAAAGTACAGTACACCCTTTTTTTCATAAAATGTTGCCTTTTCAGCTATATATTGGATGACCCTCATCAGTCGAATCGTGCGACCACCTGTGGCACTCCGGAGAAGATACCAGAGAAAAAATATATTGTCCAACCTAAATAGTATTTCCCTTCTGCTGTTACAATTAACATCTTCATAAAAGATAAAAAGACATCAACATATCGACAACGTCACCTGATAAAAATATTTTGTATGTAGTACATTTCGGTTTTTGCTTTTTTGCCTCAAATTAATCTCAATGATCTCATTGTCGGAGTCATCGCACTCTCCTAGCTAAAATTAGAGTAATTAACTTTTCTTCTTCCATAAAAGACCAACCCTCCGTCAAGAATATGTCATGATTAGCATTTCTTCTTTCAATTTTACCTAAAAACGTGAGTTGTAGCACCTCGATTATAACATAATACCCTACACTTACTACTGAAATACATACACTGCAGCGCAGAAGAACCATAGATAGGTTGTACCTCAACGTGCTTTTAAGCACTTCGACAACTCAGTTCTCATGAGTTGACATTCTTTTTTACCTGAGAGAACTGAGTGTGTGAGCGAAAATCCGGCCTCAGACGGGGGCTGAACCTGCGTTTTATCCATACCGTGGGCGCGTCCTACCACTACACCATCGAGGCCACCGCTTATCCATCACTCACTCTTCAATATCTCATTATCATAGCTATCACCACCAACCGTTAATAGGTTTGGTCAGGTGAGCAGATGGCGCTTCCTAAGCCCAGTTAGCTGACACCCATTGCGCATATATAATACTCAAGATTCCTTATGTTAGCGTGAACTCTGATATAGGTGAAATGCGGATCCCAACTCACATCCGAGATAGAATTTTTTGCTCAACACTCAATTCTCTTAGGTATGCTGGAAACATCATAACACTGCGAAAGAGAGCAGGTAAAATATAATGAATCTTGAGTTTTCCCTTTTCGCTTTTATTGATCCGTCTTCTTGTTCTAAAAAATTGTTCTACAAAATACCACTTTCATGGAAACTTGTTTTCTTCATACTCGTTAACTTCAGACATGCTACGTAGATGTTCTTCATCGAGCAAAAAGTTTTAGAGAAGTACCAAAGATTCCGCGTGACTTATCCAATTTTGTGCTACTTGTAGCTACCAAGAGAGCGGTCGCACCTGGTATGTACTCTCAGCTGGACTTTCCGAGAGGAAACGTTGGACTAGCGCTCAGTTTATGTAGCCCTGCTGGAAGCTTGGACCTCCTACTGCACTTCGCTATCTGACACTCAGCAACACCTTCCAGCCACGAATAGGCGGTGAGAAACCATTTGGGACGTTGAATTGAACTTTGGCACAGCAACAGATGAAGCTGCATTGTTGCGTTCTTTTACCTCTTACGATCATCATTCTCCTCGAGTATTTGTTCCTAATAAAAATTGGTGCGAGATTAACTTCATAGAACCCGATAGTTTGGGCTTATTGTTGTAATACACCTCAGAAGAACTTCTTGTAGGCGGGCTCGTCTCAACATTCATTGAGCAAACGAGACTCCTGCACTCTTACTATGCTTTTGAAACCTGCACTCTATACTATGCTCTGCAAATCGTTCGGGTCCTTATGCAACCGTATGCTCTTTTATATAAAACGTTGCCTTTTTAGTTCTCTAAGAATGACCACTTTCTATGCAAACCACTTGGTGGCTCTCCAGAAACATGGTAGAGAAAATTCAATTGTTCAATCTGAATAGTATAGCCTTTCTGTTATATTGAACATTTATACATGAGATAAAATACATTAACATATCGAAAATGTCACCTAATAAAAGCAAATAGTATGCAGAATATTTCGTTTTTGGTTTTTCGCCTCAAAGTCAGCTAGAATCTCGTCGATTTCGTTGTCTAGGTCATCGCACTCTTCCACTAAAATTGAAGTGATCAACACTTTTCTTCAAGCTTATGAAAGTGCTTTGTTGTTTCACAATCACTTAAAATGTGTTACATATGACCTATAATTTCTCCCACGATTTTGTAGAAAAAACCTTAAGCCCGGATGTAAGGGAAATCCCTACGTTTACTACTAAAGTTACACTGCACTGCAGAGAAACCACACGTTTTCAGAAAAACCTCAACATATTTTGAACGCATATCTACAGCTCATTTTTCATGATTTGCATTATTCGAACAATTTTGGAACTGAAAAAAATATGAGGGAGCCGGCTGAAGGTGGAAAGGGTCAAGGACGAAAAAATGGTATCCTAATATGCCTGATAATGATTATTTGAGCCACGCATGTCAGAGGTCTATCAAAGAGGGCTGACTTATAGAGCCCGATACACGCGTTTCGATCTTGCGATCTCGTCAGTCGGACAGTTACCCTTTCTCGTCTTTTGCTAATCTCTGTGGGTGCTCCAGTCCCCACAATAAGAGTTAGCGACGACGAACGCTTTACACTCTATGTCCAGTGAAAAACTCACCAAACACAGAGTGTTGTACACTCAACTACTCGTGGCTAGTATATTTGATATATCATGACTTTCGTTTCGGAGTGTGACATGCATGGCTCAAAAATGATTGCTAGGCATATTGAAATTTAAGCTGTGGTCTTAAGAAAACACTCGAAGCGAAAGGTATCCTAATAGTTGAAAAAGAACCGACTTCTCATTAATCTACTACGTTACTAGTACTACTATCACCAACCACGCGCTAGCCAAGCAAGATAACTGTTCAGAATTTCATGATCTTATATGAAGATACATACCTTTCCACAAAGTTCACAGACGAACCAAGCACCTATAGTAGCTTCTTCAGGATTATCTTCGATATCTATATTAATAACGTGCGCCGGATTACCACTAGTTGATGGTTTCGTGTGAAGATGATCTACTACCTGTAAAATCTGAATGGAGCAGGCATAGCCTGATGCTAAAACTCGACTTTTTGCAATGTGTGGATCCCATATCTATTTGATCTGGTCGACTGTTTTGGTTTTTTCTTCATTAGACGGCACGGAATGAAGAAACGACCCCTTTCCGCTGGACAAGAACTTTTCAGTAAGAAGTGTTAGTAATCATTCGAAAGCTCAAAATTCTGGCTAGTGCGCTACGCGGCTTCCTTTAGGAAACCCTTTTATAACGCTGTAGAGCTCAAAATGAGATTATGTTTACATCCGGTCGCGAGTTTTTACTATTACTTCGTTGGAAGCATATTAAGTACATGAACTTGCAGAGGAAATTGTTCAGTATCAGAATCATACGTTTTATCTGAAGTTTCTTTCCAAACGGGAAAAAATTCTCATTGAATAACAAAAATCTCACTTCACATGTAACGCTTCACCCAGATCGATCACGATCGATCGTGGACGCCGTACCGAATCTACAACCAGTGAGCACGCAGACCGCACATTAACCGATAAACAAGCACGCCAATATGTAAACTCGATATTTTTTTTCCTGATACACTGCAATGGAACCGTCCTTCCGAGTTGAAACATAGCGTTGAGATGGTCGAAAGTGACGCTATAGAATGCTTACTACTAGCCTCAAAGAAGAGCACTACTCTGCGAGAAATATGCGCCTGTGATACGTAAATGTTTTCCTTGCTGCTAGAGCTCTAAAGATCGTCTTTTTCAAAAAACAGCCACGTAGCGCACTAGTCTGATGTTCAAGCTTCCGAACGAATACTAAAGGTGCAATGAAAGTCTTGGTCTCAGCAAAAATGGTCGTTTCTCCATCACGTGCCGTCTTACGGAAAAGAACTCTATCTTTTATCCGTCATCCATAAAGCTTGTGGATGTTCTATTTGAGTTCGTCTGCTACTTATTTTCTTCATGAACGTTAATCAAAGCCCACAGCTAATTTTCTTGAAAGTTTCAGGACAGTCTAAATAGAAACGTTCGCCGCTCTTCACTACAGTCACTGACTTTTAAGAGTCCTGAGAAGGTTTTTCGCTGAGAAGTTTGAAAGAAACCACGGAACGACAAAGCGCTTGCTTCGTTCAGATCAAAGTCGAACGACATTCTGGAGAATATGTTCTCAGTAGCAACCGAACCTCCATATAAGATCCGCAAATCTTTGTGTTTTACGGGATAAAAGAGACACATTCACAAGATAACCAACCAAATGGAAGAATTAGTGCGACACGCACAATGTGCGGAATTGCACCAGACGAAAATGTTATCATTATATTTTAGAAAAAAGTCGATTTCTCTATTGTAGGCAGAAAAGTAGTTGATTTCAGAACTACTCAATCGCTCACTTCTAGATTTATCAATTACATACTAATCGTTTTAATGGACTAGGACTACTAGGCAACGAAAATTCAAAACTATTGACTACTCCAGTATTCTAAGATATATCAAAACAATTTCACAACATAGATCCTTCCAACGCTGTAATGAAATAGCAACTTAAAGCCAGTCAAAATCTCGAACCTGATCATAAACTCGCTCTTCAAGGCAAATGATGACGTCGAACTCCTGATCTTCGTGTTGGAACTTTTGTGGAGCCGGTTTTATGCGACGATTTCGGTCCAACATATTCAAAAGGCCATTCTGAGTATAACTGAAGAACGACAGAAGCTTAGAACGAAAATAGATATACCAACTGTGAAGACAGAAATTAGTATTACTCTTACTATGCCGCATCCTTTGCTTTTAAATCATTGTATATGTACTCGTATGTTGCTTTTCCGAACTCATAACAGTTTGGTTTATCGATTGCTGTGCCGGGAAGTTTCACTTGATTTCCCGATCCATATGACTCGATGATAAACCCACGTTTCCTGTATTGTACACGAAATTATCAAGAATCTACAAAGATATGTCCAAGAATGTCAAATGATATGTAGAACTCTGGATCTCGGGCGGAGTTGATCGCGCGACTCATGTCTTTCAGAGCGCGTGCTTAGCACTGAACTACCGATCTCCTGTTCTGCTATCAATCAACACTCCTCGACATATAGTTATATCGTCACAATGCCATAAAAAGCAGTGAAAAAAGAATTCTTCACTGCAATCTCTTTTTGGAAAAAGTTAACTCCGACTTACTGCATAAAACTGTGCGCTTCCATACTTCGGTTCATGTTACTCGAACAACTCACAGCGAATTTCAACTTGTCGATATCCATAACGGCAGATCAAAACCTCAATATCTATTGTAATCAAGAGAATCTCGAGAAACACACTTCGTAATAACTGATGAGCAGAAAATACGACTAACCCTTTCGGGACCGTAGACCCACCTGCTCTGTATCTCTAACCCTTAGCGTGGGAACGTACTAAATGTATTATTGTATTATTTCAATTGTACTACTGTTCTCATTTTCCTATGTAAGGTTATATGCAACTATATTATGCTGCATAAGTAGGAAGCAATTGAAGTCATACAATGATACAGTCAAGACGTTACCACGCTGGGAGTTAGGGACGCAAAAGAGGTGGGTCCACGGTGCCAAAATGTCTCATACATTGTAAATAAAAGGGCTATGGTCACTAAAACAGTAGATGAGAAAGGATATAGTTATGGATTCGAAGAGGAAAAGATCGAAAGGAAGAAAAACAGTTAGGAAGAAAGAAAATAGAGGTAGAGAGAGAGGAAAGATAGAAGTTAAGCAGAGAGGAAATAAGAAGGATATGACGACTTAAATATAGAGAGAAGAAGGATAGAAGAAAAGAGGATAGAAAATGGACACAGGTGTAGTAGAAAGAAAGATAGAAAGAAAGAAGATAGAAATAAGAACGCAAGGAAATAGACACGGATAGAGAGAGAAGAAGAGTACAAAGAACGAGGGAGGAGGAAAGGAACACAAAGAAAGGAGAGACTGAAAGAGGCAATCAGAAAGGAAGATGTACATGCAGAGAGAGACAGACGGACAGACAGACAGAGAGGAGGGAGAAAGGAAAGAGATGGGAGACAAGAGAGAGAAAGAGGAATAAGAGATGGATAGAGAGGAATGATAAAATGAGAGGAGATAGTTGGAAAGAAGAGAGGAAAGGCACGATGACATGAAACACCTCTATGGAGCTTGGGGGAACTCAACTTTGAGGAGAAGCAGACGGTCAGAGAGCAGTGCCAATTTTACTTTCCGAGCTTCTTGTAACATGTTGTGCAATTGCGTCTTTTGTCAACCACAGCATCCTATCTGACCTTATATACCCACTCCTACGCACTCTTGGTTTATTTTTTTTTGTTTCTTTAAAATTTTTAGATTTTTTTTTGCTTTTGTTCTCTTGGTTTTTTTTTTTACTTTTATTAAGCTCTGCTTTATTCGTTTGATTGGTCCTTTTCTGAAACATTGGTTAAAATCTCCTAAATTAGTTAATGTTTATTATAGTGACTAGTTAATTACAGTTCTTTTTAACGGTACAGCCAAAGAACTCTCATTCATTCAAGGTTTCTAGGGACGTTTTCGAGAAGAAAGTCATTCCAAGCCCAATTCTATCTCTATTTCTATTTTCTATTCTGGATATTGTTATAATTATTCTATTTATTATCATTTTATTTTATTTGTCTTATTTCTGCTTGTTTTACTCTATTATTATTTTATCCTATTATTATTACTATTCTGTTATTATTATTATCATTATTACTATTCTATTTCTATTTTCTATTCTAGATAATTTTCTATTCTAGTCTATTCTATTTTTATTTTATATTATTTTATTATTCGAATTTATTTTCTAATAGTTTAGATTGAATACCGATCTGGTTGGTTTTTTTGGGCATCAACAATAAATGGTAGGAGTTGAACCCGCAATACCTCCACGCCAAGAGCGCGTCTCATCCCTATACCACCGTTCCATCGCTCTGCCCGTTCTTTCTTTTTATAACGGAACTAAGCTCGTTGAAGGTGGGTTGCTGGCAGCTACGATAGTCTACATCGAAGACGATGGCACTTGTAGTGTACTGATAGTACACTGCCCTTCGGTAGGGGTGAATTGCGGGTTCAATCCCGCCTGATATTGAATGTTTTGCATGCTGCTTACTACTCTGAGATGTAACAAATAATATTATACACTTGCTGAGGAGCAGCAGAAATGAAGGATTTATCAGTAGTTTTATATATAAATGTTGAGTGCTCGCTGTCATCAGTCTTCACTAACCCTTAGGAGACCCTGGAACCACGGCCTTCGCGTCTCCAGCGTGTTATGTCTGACTCCGGCGTGCTGCTTCTAGCAGTGGCGTCTAATGGCCTTTGCCATTGTTAGACGCAGCACGTTGAGGGCCGGAGGCGCAGGGGCCGTGGATCCACGGTCGCGTAAGGGCTAAAATCCTACAAAACAATTAAGGACGTTTTTTTATGACTTTTGACCTTGTCTTATTGTACTATACGACCTATCATTCCATTGTGCGGTTCCTAGTACTTCTAGCGTTCAATTTATCTGCTTCCATTCACCTCTTTGCTTGAGAGTTTTCCTAGTATTTTGATGATTATTGATTAAACATTCTAATTGTATTCTTGAAAGAGTTCCAGAGAGAAAATGTCTATAACAATTCCGGGATCGCTGGTGAACAAGACCAAGAAGCACTTCATGGGAATGCCTGCCCCGGCAGGCTATGTTCCGGGAGTAGGAAGAGGTATGTGGATACATTTTTACCTCTTGCCTATCTAACTTTCGATTTTCTCTCTATTCTTTTTGTATCGATTTTCTAGGAAATGTAATTGTTGTAATGAATATGCTACTACAACTTATAGAAGTTGCATATGATGGGAAGAATGCTGTTTCAATAATAATTTTTTACTGCTGGAAAATACTTGTTTGTGTTATCAAATACCGAGTGGTTTTGAGGCATAACCTGCAGCTTCAAGCCCTTCTCGTTCTGAAACGCTTGGAAGACTGATATGTGATACAGTTAGCTTTTCAGAAGTATACGACTCAATTATTGAGGCCTATCATCAGTATCCTTCCGCATATTTTCTATGGCCCGTGGTCATGTGCTCTGAGAAAGCCAACTTAGAATAGCATAAACTCTCACAGTCATCAGTCTTCGTATGTAAGCAAAATACGACAGTATATGGAGCCAGTGATTAGAGATGCCATGCGATACGCTCGTAGTCGATACTTTCGACCCTGCGCCCGGTATTCATCAAGCCTTGTACTTTTTTCAACTCGGGGAGTTGGTATCAGAATTGTCACTGAGAATAATGTCACAACACTGTGACGCATTGGTAGGCCACCGCGAGTCAACATAAAGCCAAATATTCATCCAGTCACCTCAGGTGATGCTTGGTGAAGTCGAATCCATGCGCATGCCATAGGGATTGCTCAATTACAAAGACTTCATCTTTTATCCTTTTTATCCTAGCCTTAAAGCACATCATTGAGAGCCACGCACGTGCTTTTCCTAAGTAACAAAGTGTTCCTTTCGATTGTGCTGGATCCTGTATTGTTTGCTTGCGAACTATGCCTTATAACAGCTGCCTCGACATTCCATTCTACGTCCATACATGGCGAACATCCATATGACCATTATTCGATTTCTTACGTGAACTGCCCAATTTCTAGTTTCTAATAGAGTAATACTCTACAATTTTTGTAGTTTAGTGCGGTATAATGGGCAATTGTTTTAAAGATGTCATATATACAAGTATATCATATCTTTGAGTGCCGTAGCCGAGTGGTTGTCATGCTCGTCGCAGCGAGTGTGGAGCCGAATTCCACCTCTCAACTCTCTCTCTGGCAGTCAGTAACGACGCTCTGGGGAACGCCACAGCCAAGCTATCCTCGAGATCGCCAGGAGACTCGCTCAACCAGTATTTTAGGGCGTTCAAGAAGAAAGCTAATTGAATGGTAGAAGTTGTGAGATCCGCCCAGTGAAAAAGAAACACTGTGAAGTCGGATCATTAAAGTCTCAAATATCACATGTATTTACATATGCGTACATATATATGAGCAGGGTAACACAGTGGGTGGTGATGTGATGTGAGGAAGCAAGGTAATAAAGCAGGAGCCGTTTTGATCTCCTCCCTCAACACTGTCTTGCATTCATTCAATGAACGCCTAAGAAGCCTTTAGTCGGTTACCATTAAGAATGCAAGATCATGTTGAGCTTTCTATGGCATTAATCGCGAAGATGAAATTTCAAGCAGGAAATGAAGCATCACGTGAAATCACTGAAGATGATTGTTGAGGATAATTTCGTGGGAAATAATTTTTTCGAGATGCTGAGATTTGCACAGTAAATTTTGATAACGCGTCACATTAAGGAAAAAATGGGTTTTTTCTGAATAGGAGGGAACAATTGAAAAACCGATCTTAATCGCTGGAGAGGAACTTTTAATAGGAGTGATAGTAACCATTCTGAAGCTGAGACTTCAGGCTACAGCCCCACGTCGCCGGTTTTACAAAACACCCTTCTATAACATTCTATCATCCAGATCAAGAATTGTGCTTCACACTTGCGCTTTGCCTTCATTTCATCACGCCCATAATTTGCTGGAAGCCGAAAAGTATTTCAATGCGTAGAGAAATTTGCGTAGTATTTCAATCAGTCGTTTTATGTGGAGTTTCTTTTGAAGCGGACAAAAGATTCCTAATTGAATAACAAAAAATCAATCTTCCCGCCTCGGCCGCCCCTGCCGCGATCTTCGCCTTGTCGAATAGCCTGTAATAAACGTTACCAAAGAAGTAAAACTCGATCTTATTTCCCATGCTAAGCCGTATTTCCAGAAAATAAGCGCATATTTAGAATCAGGAAAGATTACGCAATTAGATGACTACTAATAGTTTGAAGAAAGATCTCTCTACGAAAGCACAAGCCAAAATACCAGAGAAGATCAAAAGAGCTTTCCAAGAAGCATACACATTTTTGAGTTCTTTGAAGCTCGTGCTATAGTTTGAATACTAGCATTCCAAGGAAGGAATTTTTATCCAGCAAAATATAAGCGAGTTAAGAGAAAAAAACGCGCGCTGTTTTATCAAACATGATTTTATCTTGAATGTCACAGCGTTCTACAGGAGTGATTTGAAGATCGGCGACGTGAGGCTGTAGCATGAAATCTCAGCTTTCAGATGGACACTAACTAATTTGTTTCCCTCCTAATCAGAAAGAACCAAAAATGACATAACACAACTAATGCATGCATATGTACATACATTTATATGCACGTGCATTTTTAGAATAGATATGCAATATTCGTTTTATAAGTCTAGACATTTCTGATATAAGGTCTGTCAACTGAAAAATCATTGAGAGTTATCGAAAAGCAAGAATCGTCATATATGTTCCATTTTCTTGTAGGTGCAACTGGATTCACGACCAGATCTGATATTGGACCGGCAAGAGATTCGACTGACGTACCTGAAACGGGGACCGGGCCTCCATCCAAGAAGCCGAAAGAAGATGCCGCCAAAGACGACACTGAAGAATCGCTGAATGACAATAATTATGACGAAGTCTGTAGAGTTTTCCTTACAGTGTTTCATTTGGGCGATTAGTTTCCGCTATGGATTCTATTTGTACTTTGCAGTTTGAAGGTTATGCTGGTAGCTTGTTCGCAAAGGATCCATATGATAAGGAAGACGAGGAAGCGGACGAAGTTTACTTGGCTGTAGAGACAAGAATTGATGAACGAAGGAAAGATTACAGGTGATTTCGAATCGCTGAGCAACATTCGATTGAATTCCGAATGTGGTTTCGTTTCAGAGAGAAAAAGTATAAGGAAGCTATTGAGAAGTACCGAAAAGAGCGACCGAAGATCCAGCAAGAGTTTTCAGATCTGAAAAGACAGTTGAGCGAGGTCAGAAGGTCTTTAATGTTTATAGCTACGCTTCCACGTGAACGTTGTTTTCAAGTCAAGTGTCCAAACTGAATTCCTAGGTTACTGAAGATGAATGGGTGGCTATCCCTGAAGTGGGAGATTCGAGAAATAAGGCAAAAAGAAATCCAAGAGCAGAAAAGTTGGTTTTTTTTTCGCGATTCATGTTTCCGGACCTATTCATTTCCTTCCTGTCCCGAAGCAAACTATCAACAAACATCGTGTATATGTGAATATTTGTGGCTGTTGTGGTAAACGTTTCCTTTAAAGGTTCACCCCTGTTCCCGACTCGCTTATCGCCATGTCTATGACCTACGGAGAAACTACTTCTACGCTTGATAGTCGAGTTCAGTCCGGAATGACGACACCGTTTGGTTCCGGTTTTCAAAGTACATTCGGAGGCATGCAGTCATCTTTAGGTTTGTGAAAGAGTTTCTTCTAAATTAACTTTAGTGGGATCTTTTCTTGAACTGAGCAAACTAATGTGCGTCATTATCCTTGTAAATAACTTTGTCGCAGTTTTTCTTTTGTAGCAATTTATCATCAAATCCTGGTAAATTACCCATTTAGGTGGATGGAAAACTGGGATTCATTCCGGTATTTCTAGTAGCCATGATCTTGATCTCATAAAGATTGGTCAAGCAAGGAATAAGATTATGGACATTAAGTTGAATCAGGTATCAAAGAAACTTTGAGCTTAGTCAAGCATAAGGGGATCTCTCCAATCATCAAATTTTCTTCTACATCTATCTTTATAGGTATCCGACTCTGTCTCTGGTCAGACTGTCGTTGATCCCAAGGGCTACCTTACCGATTTGCAATCTATGATTCCGCAATATGGTGGTGATATCAACGACGTGAAAAAGGTATAACTTGTGACAGTTTTTGTAAAATTTGCAGCAAATTGATGTATCATTATTTCTGTTAGGCTAGAATGTTGTTGAAGTCAGTCCGAGAGACCAATCCGAAACATCCTCCAGCGTGGATTGCAAGCGCACGTCTCGAAGAAGTAGTAGGAAAACTCCAGGTACCGTCTTTGAATTTCTGCAGATGCTAGTGAATTGACATGTCGAAACAAAGATCTTCTTTTCCTTTCATTATCCCCTTTTTAAAGACTTTTTATGAAGGTTGCACGTCATTTGATCATGGAAGGTTGCGAAAAGAACAAGAAAAGGGACATGTGGCTTGATGCTGTCAGGTATGTGTGCTTTTTTTGCAGTTTGTTTATTTGTAGATAGCATACTTCTGATCTCAGATTACATCCACCAGAAACGGCCAAAGCAATTGTTGCCAACGCTGTTCATGCTATGCCACATAGTGTTCGTCTTTGGATGAAAACGGCCGAAATTGAAGTTGATTTGAAGGCAAAGAAGAAGGTAGGACAATTTACTAATGTCACTTGTTTGTCGGCGCGGTGGTCAAAGGTGCTCTGCGATACACATATGGTCTGTCAGTCGATAATTAATGTTCGATTCCGCGCAAGATTCACCAAGCCTTCTATCGCTTCGGGTTGGCAGATTGGTACCAGACTTATCCTTAACCATAGCAGCACTGACTTGATAGATCCGTAGGCAATCGTGTGTCACTGTAAACTCCACATTCGCATTTAATCACTTCTAACGATGCTCAATGGTGTCGAATGACGCATCTTATAGGGTTTGATCAAAGCCAAGAGATTCATCGGTTTTGTTTTCGTTTCTAGGTATTTCGCAAAGCACTCGAGCAAATTCCTACTTCTGTTCGTCTCTGGAAAGCTGCCATAGAGTTGGCCATAGAGTTGGAAGAACCAGATGATGCACGCATATTGCTCACTCGTGCAGTAGAATGTTGTAGGTGAGTTGGTGTCATCGATTCTCTGTTCATTCTTCAGTCTTGAAAAACTCTGTTCAAGCATTAATTGTGAATTGCTGTGAGTGATGAGACATCAGGTGAGATATTTCGTAGATTGAACGTTTCTTTAGTTCGAGTACCGAGCTCTGGTTAGCTTTGGCACGTTTGGAAACGTACGAAAATGCGCGCAAAGTTCTTAACAAAGCCCGAGAACATATCCCGACCGATCATCAGATTTGGTTATGCGCTGCTCGTCTGGAGGAAACGCGCGGTTAGAAGGATATGATTGGTCGTGTTGTCCGGAAGGTATATTATAGTCCATATTCTTTCTACGGCTGGCGAGTGATTGAATGACGAGAAAATTTAATAATGTCCTGTGTAGTCAAATGAATTCTTTAACAAGCATGTGCTAGGTCGTTATCATTTCTATTCATTGAATACGATAGTATAGCACAGCAGTAATACACTGTTAGACGTTTCGGTGGGTTTGCCTTCTTCAAAGTCTGGAAAGATCAAATGGATTTTCATTTCAATCAGTCAGATGCTTTCTTTCTGCTACGGGTATTCGATTGAGCAAATTACTAATGCATTATTGAAGTGCTGTATATTTGTATCCAACTACTGCATTAATTAGCAACCTCATAACTGCTTATCAGGGAATAATTCTTAATTCTTAATCTATGGCGGCGTTATTGATAGTACGTGGTTCTGTCTAGTAGAGTGAGTCGCCTTGTATTCCATGAATCTTCTTTTCTAATTTTTTTTCGATTGGCAATCTAGGCTTTGACATCGTTAACTGCAAACATGGTTGGAGCTTAATCGAGAACATTGGATGAAGGATGCCGTTGATGCCGAACGAGCCGGTTGTACGCTCACTTGTCAAGCCATAATGTTAGCCATTTTTGAAACTTGTGTTTAACTGGGATCTTTGCTTCCTCAACTGTGTAGGCGTCCTACTCAGTTATAGTTGTTTGTCTCGGAATGTTATCTTTCTTCATACTGGATTTGATATAAGATTGTTTAAGCCGGCACGTCATTGGAACTGGTGTAGAGGATGAGGATAAGAAAGCCACTTGGTTGGAGGATGCAGACTCTTTTGCAAAGCAGGGTACGCCAATGTTTCTTTCTATAGCTCTGTTAAGCAGATTTTTGAGGCGCTTAAGCATCTTAGTTATAAATAAAACCATATCAGTATGTTAAGAATTAAAAGTTTAAAGGTTTATTATGGTTGAGGAAGTGTAATCCTGTAATTTTCGAATTTAATTTATTATTATTATTATTTATTATTTTATATTATTTTATTTTTATTTTTTTATTTTATTATTTATTAATTTATTTATTTATTCGAATTTGAGGACGATGTTGGGACAAATCACCCTTCAAGAGAATAATTATGACGAAGCTAGGAAAATATTTACTGAAGGGGTAGGTTCAGTCAGAATTAGGGTCATTCATGAGTATCTCAGCATCTTTATTGTTTATTCAAGATTAAAAAGTGCCCTGGTGCTGTTCCTCTATGGCTGCTACTAAGTCGTTTGGAAGAGTTGCCAGAAACAAATAATTAAGGCGAGATCTGATTTGGAAAAGGTTGGTCATTTTTCGTCCGTTCCTTTAGGACGACTTGTAAAATATACATGTGTCAGCTTCAAGTAATCACGTTGTTACATTCATTCCGTACCTGTATCCTTGTTGTGGCAGTGAGTGGAGCAAGGTGACTGTTAAATAGAGACTCAATCCTTTGTGGATAATGAGGGTCATTGTGACCTTAGAATTTTCAGAGTTCTTTTTTCGCTGGACAAGGCTTTTTTCTATCGAGAATTTAAATGATTATTCGATAGTTTAAATCTCGGGAATCGCGACACTTCGGTTGATTTCTAAAAGAAGCTTTTGTATTACGCTGTAGTAACAAAAATAAAGTTATGTTTCACGTACGGACTGATTTACTTGCTCAGTCAAAGTCTGTGGATCGCTTCTTATTGAAGTACACTAAGTTCATCCAATGGCTTAAATCTTGGCGAATTGATGCTCGAACTGATTCTCACAAAAATTTTTACAGCGCATTGTGGGAGTGCAAATAAAGTCACATTTCACATCCGCAGTTTTCTACGCACACAGATGTTATATATGTATAAAAAGTATGCAGACTTGTTAAGAAAACAACGTTTTTGCGAGTAGTACGAAGAACCCAAAGTAATTAATCGAATATCCTGCCATTCCCAATGGGCCAATTAAACAGTTAGCACGTTGAAGAAGTTTGATTTCTAACCACTCGCTCGTGTAATCAGTTCCCAAGTAGTAGGGTAGGCAGCTTTGTCAGTCTCGAAGTGGGAATTGAGTCCGCTATCAATTTCACGTAAGAGGCAACTTGTTGCATTATTGTGAGCTGAGACCTTCGATAATACGATTGAATGATAATGACTTATACCTCACATTAACAAAATCGTATGTGATTCAAGCGTGGAAAGCATACCGTAATGTATGAACCTTGTATAATTCATACTACGGATGACGGACAGTTGTAGATGTACATTGCAGTTTTCAAAAATGGCATATAATCTCGAATTTGTTGAACTTACAGGATTCACCCATTAAGGCTCGTATTCGTGATCCACGAAATGAAGAACTCTGGTTAGTCAGTTCGGTTGAAGATGCATTCCGGTTTTCGTGAACTTGCGTCGAAAAGGCTGGTTCGCGCTCTGCAGGAATGTGAGGGTTCAGGTAAGTACACTATCAGTTTTCTCTGCTCTAAGATCGTCATACAACGAGTCAAAAGGTGTAAAAATATGAAATGTTCATCATGCACACTCATTCAATACAACCGTCGTTAAAGTCGAATGGAACTACAGTTGCGAAACACTGAAGAAGCAGAATAGTTTAGGACGACTTTGGTGTGAAGCAATATGGATGGAGGAGTGGTATGGTCGACGTGCGAAGTCGGTTGAAGGTTTGAAGCGATGCGAGCATAATCGGCATATATTAGTAGCAGCTGCACGGTTGTTCTGGGCTGAACGAAGGCAGTATTCTTGTGTCGAAGTTTAACTTCATGGTAAATCCTCGATGAGTGATGGTATTTCGGTCAAGAAAGCTCGAGAATGATTCCAACGAGCTATTAATGTTGATCCTGATAATGAAATGCATATGCACATTGTTGCAAGTTTGAGCTGCTACTGGGCACAGAGGTATTTTTACGACAAATTTATGATATAGGGTTTATCAAACAGAATTTGAACTCACTGAAATAAGATTTTAGGATGAACAAGAGAAAGTGTTGAAGAAATGCGAGGGAGCAGAGCCACGTCATGGAGAATTATGGGTATCTGTGGCAAAATACCCGAAACATTGGCGGAAGCACACTGGAGAAATTTTGAAAACCGTTGTTAGTAATAATCCTATTTCATCATAATTGGGGTTGTTTAAAGTCGCACCAGCACACTGACTGATTTTTTAGATCCCGATTTTTTGTTAATAAAAACTACACTGTTTGTGATATCATTTATGGATTTTGTTTTCTCTCACTTTGCTTCATTTGTCTACAGTGTAATCAAAAAGGATTGTTTCCACGCGCAGTTCTTCGCGTTTCCACATTGCAGTTGTTATGAAGAACCAAATGTGAGTAAACCATATTGTTGTCTTGCAAAAGCTCGACATTACTTATAGCCTAATTGTCATTGGCATAGTGGAATTGAAAGGATCACGAACACAGGGGGATAACGTCACACGTTGTTTTCGCATGACCTAGTTCTTTGATGCCCAGAACTTTCGATTTCCTAATCATTTGATTTGCGCTCTACACACTTCAGGACCCTTTAGAGTTGTTTTTGTAGTTTGAAGACACGGATTTGGTTGAATAGACCGTAGCAGTATGTGTATGGTGTTTAACATCTTCACTTCTATCGTCCAGCAATTATTTGTAGATATCGTCGAGTTCGCGTTCCGGGTTTGGTTACACTGAGGAATGCTGGTGCCTGCTTGTGGCATTGCTGAAAACGAATTCGTTTCATGCGCGCTGTTCATTTCACTCGATGACAGTTTCTTGATCATCTCCTATCTAAATGGAATAATCATACGAAGAATGTCGCGGTCAGATTCGAAGGTACGGTATGATGCTGACATTGAGCTAATTTCATCGTTTGATAAAACGATGTGATCGCTCTTTGCATATTTATGGGGTAGATTCCCGAGGTAGAACTGAGTGCACGAAAAGGCACTATGCAATTAATTGACCATGCTGTTAGGGCGAAACACGTGTATTGCACTGTATAAGTGCCCATTGCACACCACATGCATGGCTCAAAAATGAATATCAAGCATACTGAAATTCAGGCGTGGTCTAAAGAAATACTCGAAGCGAATGGTATATACGTAAATCAGATCTATATATAATTGGGTCGCATGTAAGAAAGTCTTCATTTGAATCCTCAGGTTTAGGCGAACCGTGTAATTGTTTTATTGTAGAGTATATTGCCGAGAAATGAACCCGTCTGGAAGTTGAAGGGAATGACTGCGTTGGCCCGCTCGTTTTTACATCGATTCACTTTTGTTGCATTACAGAAGCAATACTGGATTGTCCCTTATTTATCTCATATTATTGTTCTATGCAGGTTTTTCCCTTACAAATTTGACTATCGTCGAAAGACTGCGACACGGTGAAGAATGTTCCAACAGCTTGGACAAGCACTTGAGTCCGAAAGTGATACCATCGCTCGCCTTCTAGATGAAATAAGTAACCGCAAACAGATGTATATAGCCGACCACCTTACATTGCAAAGTCGTCAGAACCATATTTTGAAGAACTGGACTGGATCACGGTCCCACATCCACCTTAAAGCCCTATTATTGCTCCAACGGACTAGCACCTTTTTCACGCTCTGAAGCAGCTTCTACGAGACAAGAATTTCAAGGACCGCAGCCTGCTCGAACGTGACCTCTCCGTTTTCTTTGAACACGATCCTTATTCTTTTTTACAAGGATGCATTCAATAAATCCTCAGGAGAAGACTGCGTATGCTCATGATAGTGATTGAATGCGAAAGTTCAGAATTCAGTCCATTTTACATGCCGCAGAAAAGGCGAGGAACGAAGATTAGTGTTTTTAACGGTATATTGATCTACTTCTACATAATGGAGTCGTCCACCAGATTGTTCTGAACTTGAAGTGAGTAATTCATGTGACACCCTCTCAAGTTCTTCGCACGCCACATCATCTGTGTTCGATAGGAAATCGACTAGTCTTGAAAACTGTAAGGAAACGAATAATGTGCTGAAACGGGGGATCGTAAAATTGATCACAAAGTCATTACCTTGCTCTCCGGCAATTTCAGAGTTAATCCACTGAAGGGCACTTGTCCCGAGAGTGTTAGAATAGCTTACCCTTGTCAACTACCCCTTTTATCCACTAGGACAATCACTCAGATTTCATCAGTGGTTTTGGTATTTACAGCTTTTCAACTCTTTATTGAAATTAATGTAATGAATACCTATGAATTTGTTGACAGAGAGCGTTCAAAATCTCTCGAACGACTACGTTCTTATTTGTCATTTTAGAAATTTTTCATGAGACAAGAGGCAGCACTTGATGCAAATCGCCAACTACAAGATCAAAGGTTTGCACCTTGGTTTCTATTCACCAACTTCCATTGTGGATATGAGTAATATCTATAAATCAAGCGCATTCACTGGCGTCAATTTTAGAGCACACAAAATGTGAATGCGTGAACATGGAATTGTTCACTTTTCGAAAGACGAATGAGTGAATTTTTAGCTGAAATTTCAGAACGACGCTGTTGTAAAATCGACTCCAGCTACCTTATAATCCCTTGTAATATTATTTAATTCACAGCATAAATTCAGCCTGTAAAAAATAAATGTGGGATCTTCTCGGTTATTTTTCAAATGAAGTGTTAAGCATAAATTCATCACATTGTTTATTTCAATATAATTTACTGCTCCACTCTGATTCTTCAACACTCATATGGTTGCTAGTTTATCAATAACGTAGTGCCAAAATGAACATCGATTAGATAAAAATGTTTGTCTCAATAATATCACAGTACACCTTCAATTTCAGTTGACAGTGACCGTTACCGTGTACAAATGCGAGCCGAACGGACCCGATCTTAACAACCGAAGCGCCCTGTCCACAACATTTTGTCACATCGACCTCGACCAATTAGCCATGATGATATTCGTAGTCTACATAGAATTGTTACTTAATAATACGAAGTTGAGAAGATAAGAAAGCCGTCCAAACCATGAGAGTTCCTGTGAGGGTCAAGTGTTTGTCGTCGATAGCCGTTGCAACCTCCTGACATTTCTTCAGCTGCATCATTGGGCAAAATCCCGTCACCGTGCTACCGACGATAATACAGCTGGCGACCACAGCGTTTTCTAGAAGCTATAAGTCTCGGAAACACTTCTTCTGTAGAATAGACAACTGAAAGATTAAAACAATGTTGGACACTAATTTTCTTTTATTTTTCAAAACCTACAGACCTTCACCTGTTAGCACACTGAATACTATATCATTCTCAAAATAAAATATGTGTAATATTTGAAAAGATAATCTCAGTTTGAAAGAATTTGATGTTATGGCTCCTTGATAGTTTTCCTCAAACTCTGAGATATTTTGTAATAAGTTTGCACAACATATTTTTGTTTGTAAAAAAAAAATAATTATAGCTCTGCTTCTTGAATGCCCCATATAGTTCGGATTAAAATTTGCTAAATGCATGTCCAACACTGATGACCTACGCTTACTTTCTGGTGTGAGAAAGTTCGGACATAGCAATGGTTCGTAAGTGGTATTAACTTGAAGTTGACCCAGAATGTTGGAGATCACAAAATCAGGTAAGAGTTCTCTCCGACCTTCAATTTCGAGGACATCGATGACCTAAAAAGTAAATTTCCTTCACTATTTCCGAAGAGTGGATCGGAAGTGTTTTCATTTGGCATAAGTGAAGCTTTGCAATTAAAGTAAACTCAGGAGGCTGAAGGTTTGTGAAAAAATGAGGCTAATCTCTTATGTGTTCTCAGATTTCACGAAAAAGAATGAAATGCCTAGGTTGTAAACTTACTGTTTGCATTGCGAAACGTTGTGCTAACGCCTGAACAGCTTCCTTGCTGGTTGCAATACCAGGGAATAAGGCAAGGATTTGATTGTTATTTGTGTAAACCGCGATAACAGGTAAGTTGCTGGGCCCGCTGGCTGTGAAAGTCCTAGTGCTCGCTGCAACAAAATTTCACAGTTTTTGTAATGAGTGGTTGTAATTTAAAATATCAAGTACTTCGAAAACCGGCTCTCCTCGTCATTATTAATTCAATAACACTTCCTTCTATAAATCAGATAACACCACGTGGTTGAAAAATAAACATTATCCGGCCGATAACTCGACGTCTTCGTTTCTTCAGGGCCGATAATTCGAGTCGATCGTCCACAAGTTTCGTTTTCGTTGTCGTTCAAGTCGACCCTTTTTCGTTGGAGCACCGCCCGAATGGAAATCCTCACTCGACAATGTTCATTGATGTAGAGTTGTTCTTATAAATAATGTTTCTCAATAGACTGTTTTAGAAATTTCGTTTAGAACATCGATCTACTCTGAGAACTGTTTTAAGCCTTTTCAAGGTTTAGCATTTCACTGGCTTATGTACATTTCGGCTATCTTTCAGAACATATCGATGGTCTGAAGTGATATTTCTGAACAGCTGATTGAAGATGGATATGTATATAACCGTAGACGATGAGCGTGTGTGGCGCAGTTGTCCGTTGTGTTCTGCATCGCACTCGAGGTCTTTGGTTCGATCTCGCGCTCATGGCACACCAAGCCATCCATCCCTCCGCGGTTGGTAAATCGGTGCCAGACTGGTCTCAGACTTGTACGGGAGGTTAAGCTGCACTGACTCAGGTCAGCGGGACGCCACCGCGAGTCACTGTAAAGGCCAGATATGCATTCAATCACCTCAAACAAAGTTAGAAATTGAAGACAATTGAATGACGCATCCTTCAGGGATTGATCAACGCCGAGAGCTTTATCGCATTCCCTCGACTTTGAAAAGGCTCAGACACTATTTCGCGTTGTCGAGTCCTGGCATGTTGTCATTTGAACTACTATCAGCCTATAAATAACGTTGGCAAATTGTATAGCAATCATCTTCTATACGATAACATCGCCAAGTGAGATGCGATGTTCCTTTGAAGAAAATTGGAGGTGCACAGCAACGAAGGCGAAGACCACAACGAGGACGAACGACAGTGGACAATCGAACCTAATCATGGGCTCCGAGAAGGCGAAGACTCCAAAACGTTAGCCCATTTGAGTTCATTCATAAACTCCAGGTGTTAGCTAAATCATAAAAGTCACTGCAGTGAAAAACATCTTAGTTATATCCTTCTTTTTATATAGAACTTCTTGTATAAATTTAAAAAACCCTGCCTATAGGTAACGCAGATTGCGACAACAATTAAGCAATGTTGGAGTGCTAGGCATGCTCATTCTGATTAGAGTTTTTAACCATCTAAGAATGGGAATATTTGTAGCACCATATCAATTCCTATTCATTACTTTGACCTCCAGGAATCACTCCACATCCAAACACGGTTGAGATTGAGACTAGCAGCAAAATCATAAATGGAGCGCTCGAAGGTCGTGCCTTGTTTGCAAGAATAATCATTTTCCTAAAATAGATGAAGTATTATAGACTGAATTATTGTCTACATCTTTTGTGTCAGATCATCCACGAGATAGCAAAGATTCGGCACTCGGCACCTATGCAATGGTGACGTGGAATTGGCTGATCTTTGATTTTTTCTGGTTTTTTCAAGTGCTTCAAAAGATCTTTAACTCGCTTAATTCAGAAGAAAGTCTTTGAAGGCGTATTGAGTGACACATTGTGTTTATGCGAAGCTCAAAAAGCCAGTCATCGAGGTGAGAAGATCTCTGCTAAATCCTGAATGAAAATGGACTGCGTAGAAGCGACGAGTTAAAGAAAAATTCCGGTGAATGGGCCAATTTCTAAAGTTACACGGCTTATATTCTGCTCCCGCCTTCTTATTTTGATGCAACGACAGTCAACAAAGCGCCTGAATCACAACTGCAATTCTGAAAAGTCTTCCAAAGAATGTATCGACTAATAAAAACGAGGCACAATTCTGATTGCGAAACTTTTCGGTAACAAATTTCTAAGCAGAAACTGCGTTTGCGATACTTTGATGCTCTTGTTAGCCTTTAGCATTTAGAACGCTTATAAATTACAGTTTTATCGGAATGGTCAACTGATAGCCAAATTGAGTAGCTCTATAGAATTACAATAGTATGGTTGAAAAATAGGTGTGTAATCAGATATTACCAAAAATCCACCAATATGAGGATGTTAACGGAAAATCGTGTTAGGATTGGAATCTTAGATTAAACAGCTGCTTGAAGGCATCAAATGGTGCAGTGAGATAGGAAAATGATTTAGTTCCTTGAAATCGCCAATGTATCGAAATGGGAAAGCACGGTGGACGATGTTTGAGAACGCAGGTCATGTAATACTAAGCATTACATACCCTGTTCATCTTTTCAACGTTCAAAAGTAGATGTTTACAGAACGCCGTCCTTCCGCAATTTCCGCACGATGTTCAGACAAAACAAAATTTGTTATTGTAAATTTCATGTAGTGGAATCTCATTTCTTTGTGTAGTGGTTACATTCCCTTCAGTGGTCTCCCTATTTCTGTAATGTTTCTGAAAAATCGATTTTAAAGTTTGAAATTTCCTATATTATACTAAGTGATCGATACGACTCAATCAGTTTTCGTAGTTTGAAGACCTGAAGATGTCTAAGATAATAACGCCACAAGGCAGACACTACTGATGCCACAATGATGACATGCAAGTTTGGATTTTTCTTCGCTACACAAATGATCAATACGACTCAATCAGTTTGCAAGGTTTGAAGACCTGGAAATGTCTATCCACAATAACGCTTCAAAGGAGATATTGTTGTATTACAGAGAAAAAAGTAACCAAATTTGATGGCATTCCGACATTTTCTCAGTTGAATAAGTATACACGTCCTCATGATCACTGAATTGCTACGGAGCATACGGTGGCCTAGATTCTGAATTTTGAAGAGCTCTCTACTGACCGCTGCATCTTCAACAAATTATTGGTTTAGGTAAAAAGTTCTGGTACACTTATAGAAATTCAAAATTCACGCAAGAATTACAAACAAGAGCAATTATAACTATTCTTCAAAATAAGGGCAATCGTTTCCACGACTTTCTGCCGCCGGTCCGCCAAGTTTCGGCTCGTCGATGTCGATAAATCCTTCGACTACAATCTAAAGAACTCTCAACATGCGTCTTAAGCTTCATTTAACGACTCAAACTTTGTCGAAGGTTCTGAACGAGGCTTGTCTTTTATGTCACGATCCACGAAACCGGAGCGCTGAAACCACCGTTCGGCAGCAAATTTGCTTGTTGTGCCTTCCCTTCAACTTCGTTGATTTCATCGACTGTAGCTCGATGTGAAATACCCTTCTTCAGTGAAGACGAAATAAGACACGAACTGCGATTGTGTCGTTAGACAGGAAGGATTGTAACAAAGTGAAAATGAAGACGAAAAATATCTAGGAACATAACGGGAAAATCCCACAACACATCAGAAAGTGTGATATTTCCGTGATATGCATGGGAGTTATCCCATGCTTATTGAATAACCCCAGAACGTTCTTCCAGAACGTAGTTGGAAATATTTTGAGAAAACATCCTTTTGCTGTGGAAGTCGTATCCAAATGGTAAACGACATAGCACTCGAACCAGAAAATTTTACTCAATTCCAAAGTGTTTCCGAAGAGCCTGCGACTTGGAATGTAATGAATTTTGTCTCAACTATTTCGCGAATCACAAAACGAAAGCACCGTCAGCGCTGTATTATCATAGACCGACCCTGTTTATGAGTTTCACGAGCCGTGATCGAAGTTGAATAAGCTATTGCATTTACAGCCGTTCCGTGCTTTGAGACTTCCGCAACGTTTTGGTTGAATTGCTGAACAACGAACAATTTTGCTACAGTATTCTCTCTGCACTTTCAATACGATTTTGTCAGGAATCCGCGATTTCAAGACGTCTTTGTGTGGAATGCCATTACCTGTACAATCTGTTGTCCACTGATTGTCGAGTGACTAGAGCGGAGCTTTCCATATTCTTCTAATAAGTCAAACAGCCTCAGTAAGTGCTTCTTATTGAAGGGATTGCTTGGGCATCATGTCCCTCTTACAAGTTTTTTTGCCAACAAGTGAGACCGCATCAGGTGGCCTTCCTATTGTGTGCTGGACATTCCACAAGATTCTCCCTGTTTACGTCTATCGTCCATCGACTGTCATCAAAGTGTATTATGTGTCTAGCCTAAGGATCGCTGACATCCTGGTGTGCAGAAAGGCGCTCAATTTCCGATCGTTGCCATATGTCAGATTTTCGGTTCTCTTCTCCCATTTGAGAGGAGCGGAACACTCTTTGCACCGACCTTTCGTTTCCGCGTTTTATAACTGCAAATGTCCTTACATCTTACGCGCGTAGCGAGTAGTTTCCTGGAACTTTTGTGGAGGCAACGGTCGGTAATCGCTGGTCGAATGTTCGCTATGGAGTTGGATGTTCTTTGCATTTTTTTACAACGTCAATGTTCTCAAACGCTCTCCAAGTGCCTTGCTTGCTCTTGTTCAGCTCTAAATCGTGATTGTTCATCATATTGACTATGCAAACTGAGCGCACGTATTTGAATCTTTCGGCGACACCGATTTTGTTAAGGGTGAATGGGCATTCAAAATCAATGCGTTCTTCATAAACATCGTTCTAATGAAACTTGATCGGAAACCTATCCTTTCAGAAATGTTATCGACTGGTCAACGTTGATTCGTCCTGGCTGACATGAGGTCAGTTCAAAAGTAACTGTGGTTCTGGACCGCAAATCTTACATTAATGTAACTAGGAACAGATACATCTCTATCAGTGAAAATAGGAACCATTACAATCAACACATAGTAGCTGCTGAGAAGTAGTTTGTTGATTTCTGCTACATTTAAACAGATGCCTCGGGTTCGACGAATTCTTGAAAGGGCTTTCAGCGTCCTGTTGGTTGGATAGGCGTTTTCTCTACTATGAGATGTTGAGACACTTGAAAAAGTGGTAGTTGGCGGCCTACGAAGTTTCTTCATCCTCTATAGTCTATAGTGTTGATTGTAGTGGCCTGTCTAACCAACTCGGGATGGCGTGTACACCTGCTGACCCGCTATTGTTTAATAGCCTCTTTATTGGACATAGACTTTTCCATAATGTTTTACTAATCAATCAAAAGCTCAAATCCTGGCAGCTTAAATAATGTGCTATGTTATCAAAAAGCCCTCCTTACTGTTCAAAGCAGCAAAAGTGAAATTAATTTTGCACTAGATTTGATTTGTTTGCTCAACTTGGGGTTGTAAACGACTTTTTGCTATATTTTTGGCAAATTTTTCAGAACGGTGCAAGAGCGAAAAAATGATTACGTTTCAAATTCAAAGTAGTTCTTCCGTCACTTGAATATCGCATAAGGACTTTCGGTTCTCATAAGTAAAGTTTGTATGTTAGAGGCACTAAATATCTACAAAGAAATAGAATATCACAAAGGGAACTTTTGTACAGGTACTTTCAATAAATAAGGTGGGCCGGACACGTGATGTGCTTGAACGACAGCCGATGGACGAGAGCCATTACCGTCTGAATTCCTCCGGATATCAAGCGCTCTAAAGAAGGACCACCAACCCAATGGTCCAATTTCTTCACAAAAAGCCTCGAAGAAAGACATGATGCTCAGCGAATTCATAGAGTGAAGAAGACCCACTGGGCTACTCTTGCACACAATAGGGAGAATTGGAAGTGTTGCTGGTGCTCGCTCGAGTCACTCGAAGATCAACGCTACGACACGTGATATTTTTGGTAAAAAGAGCGACCACCTGTTAAAAAATGATATTTTTTTCTTGAGGAAAACACATTCTTACGGAAAAAAAACTCTTTTTCAGCTATCGTAAAGGCTTTTTTTTCTAGTTTACCTATGTTCTTATGATCATCTGATAAATCAAAAAATGTTGATTTCAATAGAAAGTTTGTTTCATGGAAAGATTTTGACTAACGGAAAGAACAAAACGTTTTGCTATCGGTCTGATCAGCGCGTATTTAAACTACCCAGAGACCATTACCGGTAGTTACTCAGTGAAATCTCTCCAAAAAACTTTATTGCTACAAAAAATTAGATCACTATTTGAGGAGCTTCTACAACGTATAACTATTAGGAAGCGCGCCCAGTCATGTTAGAAAACTCTACATATCAACACGCAGGCTACTTGTCTGGGATGTTATGCATTCCAGTTAATTTTTCACACTTCTTTTGACGATACTGTGATAGAACTACAGAAATCATGAGATACAATTTCTATAATGTTTGGCTTTCGGAGAAAAGTTGTGCGGAGGATTTCTTGGTATCTAACTGGAGTGACCCTTGAAAGACTTACTCACGAGTAAGGCTTCTTAGTGAGCTGTGCCAACAAAGAGAAAAATGCGCCTAGTTTCCGGAGTTCTAAGCATCTTTTTAGAACTCAGAGCTGGTTCTCTTGGCAACTGTATGTTGTATCGCAACAATTCAAAAGTTCGACTTTCTATAAACCTCGGCATAATCAATTGATATATGAAAATGGAGAAAACTTATCTTGATTAGCTGACGCGAGGTTGATAAAACAGTTGTAGAAATTCGGCTGACGTTTCGGCGACCCGCCTTCTTCAGAGCCTGGACGAATATAGTATTAGTCTATTTGAATGATCGGATGGTCTTATTTATATGCTGCCTAGGTCACGTTAGAAGATCAAACGAAGAAAGGGCGCGAGATCTCGCGTGATGGTGACGCACTCGTCCTTCCGATTCATTTCGGGGTTTTGGGCGTTTATCCAAAATGCCTCAAGAGTCTTGCGCGTGGACGTTTTTGATTCCTGCGCCAGGATTCATTCAAATGAATCGGAAGGACGAGTGCGTCACCATCACGCGAGATCTCGCGCCCTTTCTTCGTTTGATCTTCTAACGTGACCTAGGCAGCATATAAATAAGACCATCCGATCATTCAAATAGACTAATACTATATTCGTCCAGGCTCTGAAGAAGGCGGGTCGCCGAAACGTCAGCCGAATTTCTACAACTGTTTTATCAACCTCGCGTCAGTTAATCAAGATAAGTTTTCTCCATTTTCATGTATGTTGTATGTATAGTTTATATATATTTATATTATATTATATTTATATATATTATATATAAAAATATATAATATTTAGGTGGTCGGAGCACTTCATTATGACAGAAAAATAGGAGTGCGAAGAAAGTTCCAGTAGGTATTCTTAGTAAGTAAAACGCCCATGCGTCCTAGCAATCCGTAATCTCTAGTAGAACCTAGACAACCGTGAAAATTAAACATATTTCAACTCTTTTTGCGCTTTTTTGATACGGATCCCGATGTTGAATGCTTTGTATATCACTCATTGCCGTTATACACGCAAACAAGATAGAACAAAACTTTCGTTTCGAGTGCCTTTTTAAGACCACTGCTCAAATTTCAATATGCCTGATAATAATTATTTGAGCCACGCATGTCAGTGGTCTGTCAAAGAAGGCTGACCTATAGAGCCCGATACACGTGTTTCGGTCTTGCGATCATCAGTCGCGCAGTTACCCTTTCTCGTCTTTTGCCCATCCAGTGTGTGTGCTCCAGTCCTCACACTAACATTTAGCGGCGACGAACGTTTTACACTCCATGTCCAGTGAAATTATCACCGAACACAGAGTGTTGTACACCCGATGGCTCGTGGCTAGTGTATTCAGTATAACATAACTTTCGTCTCAAGTGTTTTCTTGAGACCACAGCTCAAACTTCAATATGTCTGGTAATCATTTTTGAGCCGTCGCTAACTCTTAGTGTGGGGACTGGAGCACCCACACATGGATGGCAAAAGACGAGAAAGGGTAATTGCCCGACTGATGAGATCGCAAGATCGAAACACGTGTATCGGGCTCTATAAGTCAGCCCTCTTTGACAGACCACTGACATGCGTGGCTCAAAAATGATTACCAGATAGAACAAAATTCATCACATTCTAAATCGGAGAATTTTCACAAACACTTTGGAAACAAGTGGAGCATTCTACACTTAATACTTCGTCATTCACAACTGAAGTGAAACTCCCACAGCAAAAGAAGGTTTTCTAAAGCATTTTCAAAATTGCTAGAGGTTCAGTTGTCAGTAAAGGATTCTTTGAAATTTGAAATCTAATCAAACGCATTATACAAGCGAATTCAAAGCTGGAGAATGGACGCTACTGTTATTCAATGACGAAAATGTCGGAACTGCATTGAACGCAACCGTTTCCTTTTTTAGACAGGAATATTTGCATTTGCTCCAAATCGTTGCAGTCAGCAGAAATTTTTGATTTAATTTTGAGTCTAGGATACTTATTGAGTCTAATTAATCACTTACAAAGCAAAAAACCTTCAAACCAGACTGTTCAATTGATGTTTAAGAATTATTTGCAGAAATGAGATAAATCACGAAAGATTTCGTAACCGTTATACAAGATACTCCCCTACAGAGTTTGTACAAAAACAAATCTTGATCGACGTGGCGTCGCGCGGCGTGCTACGTTTCTTAGCTCGTGGCTTAATCATTGATCTCGCTTATCATGCGCCATAAGGAGATCAGGACCACTATTTATCACTGACCAATGCAGCTGATGATTACGAACTAGACAAAGAATAACAAAGGACGAGGCTCTCGGCGTTGGTCAATCCGAGAGAGATGGGTTATGACTCGTCTTCGCCTACATCGTACGAAGTGAGAGGGTGCATGTGTGCCCTTTATAATGACTCGCGGTGGCTCAATGATTCATCAAGTCAATATTGTTAATCTCCAAGACAAGCCCATCATCAATCATCCCCGCAACCATGGAAGGCTTGGTGAACCGTTAGCGTGGGATCGAACCATCGCCCATGTGTGCGTAGCGGAGCAGCTTCAAACACCACACCTCATGCGCTCACAAATTAGATGCGTGTTGTTAGCAGTTCGATAATGTGACACTATTGATGGATTTCTGCAAACTTCATCGTTTGGGACTTTAATTCATCAAAACGAATTAAGAGTGCGTGTAGGATTGCAACATTTGAGAATGTGATCGAGTGCAAAGGATCGATTATGTTTTCAGAAATAGATGATGTTGCTTGAAACCTCCGGAGTTCTGGACTCATTGTTGGGCATTGGATCCGATAATCACCTTCACAATGCAAATATTTGGCCTAGAAATAAACTGCCAAAAATCTTCTGGCATCGTTGATGAAATAAATCTGATCTAGTGTAAACGAAACCCATACAAGAACAATTTATGTGAAATCAAAGTCCGAAAATTACGAGTTGCTCAGTAAAGGGCATAATAGTTGTACTGAACTGTTCTCAATCGCTTGGCCAAGGAAATCGAAGGGCTTAACCACGACCACTACGGAGTTGTTGTAAGAGAAAATGAGTGGAGTTTGATCCTACTGAAAGTCCAGGCAGGAAATACCTGAAGGAAATTCCAGAAAGACTCCCGAGAGTGCCTTTGGGAAGTGATGTCCGGCTAACTACGCTAATGAACAAAGATGAGAGTACTGCCGCCACTTGCCGTGATAATGATTCAGCAACAAGATTTGCTTCGTTCTTCATTAGGTAGAGCGAAGTCTCTTTTGTAGAAAATTCAGGCTCTCAATTCAACAAGTCTTCTATTTATTGAAGAGTTATCACACCCTAGATGTTCAAAGTTGTAACATTGTCAAGGACGCGTATGAATCTTTCTACTTTTTTCATAAGAAGAATATCATTTAAAAATTAATATAACTTGTAAGCCTTGAAGGATTTGAAAATTGGTGATCGTTAGGAGTATTCCAAGCATTTATCTAAAATTTGGATCGCGAATCACGACTTAATCTTGGGGTAAGTGCATTTTATTCGTTATGCTGCTTCATGTTAGTGGAAGGTTTTAATCGTATGTTTCAAATAGCTGCGAATTGGCATTTCCAATTCACTGCTTAAGAGAAACACCATTCGCAAGACCAGCGGAATGCTTGTTGATTTTGGCTAAATTTTTGTCAAAGTGGAGGCAGTTCTGGTCTTGTTTAATTACTTTCGAATGGGATTTATAGATCGTTAATTATGTTCATGGGGTGATCTGAGATGACCAGAACGGTCCACTTTGAGCTTTTTTGGCATTCAAAAATAAATTCAAATGCTGACTATCTTTTAGGAATGGCAAAATTCGAAATGCGTACGCTCTGAAAGCCGGAGAATACGGAAGAGCTACAGTATCTGGTGAGTATGCCCCCAAAACAGCATCGGAGGATGCTAAGCAGTATGCAAAATTTCAACCTCACGCGTGAGTCGAACCCGCGTCCTTTCATAGTGAGGGCGGTTGCTAGCATTACATACCGAGGCCACCGCTCTGCTGCCACTCGTTGTTGGCATCCCTCCGCGCTCTGCTATCCCTCAAAGCAATGCTCATGCCAACAAATTTTACTCACTTTTTTATTCAAGCAAAATTGTAATTTACTGAACGGCAATATGTGTAATGTGCCAGACACTGGTCAGAGACGAGAACCAAGATGCTCTACATTGGCCAGATTTCGTATGGTTTGATGGCTATAGTCATGATTTTCAGCGGAAGAAAGACCTCTGCGAATTACTGTTCTCGTCAACAATGCAGCTAACGAGCGATCCTCTTATGACGACTTTGTCAAAAACGCTTTGCCATTGTTACATTTGGCAGGTATTCGAGTGGACGTCATCGACGTCTATTATCGTTATTCTATTTTCTCTTCTTCAACGCATAATAGAATGTATAGCAATGTGAGTATCAGAAGAATTGTTATAGCTGTTTATTCTAAAGCTTTTGTTATATGTTGTAATGTGCTAAAATTACCTTGGGTTTTCATGAGTTACCAAAATAATCGGCTTCCAGCGTCTACAAAATCTTAAGTCACTTTACTGCCTTTAAGTGATTATCATCTCGGTATAAATTTTACCAGTTGCACCTTAAATTCTATTCTATGACTTGTAGAATGACTCCATTTCACTCCAACGACTCCACGGATCCTCCCTTTCCTCCCTAGACAACGAAAACTGTATTAATGTTATTTCAAAGCGTGAATTCATCATTTAGCCCATTTTTAGCAGTATGGACACTACGGTGTTTATGCGTTAGCAGCACGTAAACATTGGGATTACTATAATGTTCATAAAATCCTTTATATTCGACTGTTTTTTAAGACCTCGCTCAAAAGTAATACATCCTGACAGCATATTTTAAGCCTTCCATGACGTCTGTTTTGGCAGTTGTACTGCTAGACGTACGTTTCGGCCTTCTGTGCCCATCAATATCACGGTATTTTTCGGTTCAGCCAATCCTCTGTGCCCTTACTTATAACCTCCTGACTGTGACGTTAAAGTCTGAGCTCCACACGACGCTGTCGCGTGATGAGCTACAATGGTAATGTGTTAGCTTATGATGAAATCAATATATAAACGAATTCAAATGGTTGAGTTATCATAATAATTTGATAGAGTACGATTGATGAGACCTTAATAAGATTATCCATAGTGGAAACAACGCTAATGCTTCTCAATGAATAAAACAAAAATGATTTGTTCAGTTAGTCCTTTTTCAAAAGTCTCTGTGCATACTGTTATGAGAGCTTATTATGAATTGCATGTTGCCAATAAATATAGATTTTTTCTGAGGCATTCTGAATCTGCTAATCGTGGATGTTGTGATAATAATTAGGGGTTTGAAACAAGAATAGGAATAATCAATTAAGTTCATCAAATAAGTACCAGATCTGTTCGGCAGCGCGTGTCAATACGTACTCTGAGACGGCGTGCGGCTTGAGCTAAAAAACAACTCATGGTTTTTGTCAACGGAATAAGGGAATTGACACCGAATCATTTACACTGTCTGTGAAGTCATAAGATCGGCCTACACTGCAGTGACAGCGAATCTTTGTAGGTCGATTCCCTTATATGCAGGGGTATATTCCCTTACAGGGGATTGGTTGGCTAAATCGAAAGCCGCCGTGCTACTTGATGAGGCCGGAAGGCCGAAACCTACGTCTAGCAAATGCCATGACAAAGCTCATAAAAGGCTTGAAATATGCTATGAGGATGTCAGGGAATTTTTGTTCTACTGCTCCTGAAGGAGTGCTATGATGTTACAATAATATACGAAGATGGTGAACGATATGCAAACCTTTGAACTTCAGGCTGTAGATGGATTTGCGTTTTACTTATGCGGGTTGTGCACCACCACTACAATCACCATCAGGCCCCTTACCGTGTAGCACCCGTTTTCAGTTACTTAAATTGTAGAACTTCTGCATCTCATTCTGTATTCATCATATAGCTAAACAGAGGCAATCGAAACAGAAGAAGTAAAGTCAAAAGGCATTCCCTGTCCTTGATTATCAGAGAAAAAACTTTTCTTTGCGCATATTTTGTGAGCGATAATCTACTCAAAAACTGAATTTATTTTATTTTTTATGATGTGGCAACGATTGTTCTGTCGAATATGCAAATCTAAGAATCAACGAGATAGAATCTCAATAAGCTGCTAGTGAGGGTCATTTCCCTCACCGTCCGCTAAGGATTTAATGCTGGTAGGAGTGTGTTTGTTCGACGGACAATAGGAACACGTAATGAATCCGTACACATGTCTTTCGTACCTATGGAACGTCAAAACAACGTTCCTATTATAGCCCTGTCATGTTAGAAATCCTGCAAGTTCTCTACTTATAAATGATTTCAGTTTATCGTAAAGATTATGAAATTCGTAGACAACGAAAAATTGCTCGTGTCCCTTGGGCCAATTGAACGAGTAGGCGATGTTGACAACAATCATCATTTTGATCGCGTTTTTAGATGCAGTTGGTAAACAATAAACTCCTTATCTGACCATGCTATCTAAATCCAGAAGCGTTTGAAATGTTCCTTGCACTACAGTAATCCAGTAATTTGAAGTTTTTAGTAATCGAAAGACCAGCTCACAATTACTTTCGCCATCAAAGTCAGCATATGTAAACATTGGAGATTTATCTTTTTTAGCCGATGCGGAGTTGGTAGTCGTTGTTGTTGTTAAGTTTGCACAAATAACAGTACAAACCCCAGGCTGACGTATTAAGCGCTGTCGCTACCTAGCAACCTCGCGTCTGCTAAAAGACATAGGAGTTCTTTTTAAGTATCCGGGGACAAATGAAGAAATGATCCTTTTCGTTAGATAAAAATTTTTCATAAGAGTATTAGTAATTATTTTAGAGCTTAAATCTCTGGCTACTGCGCTGTATGGCGGCTTTTTTGAAAGACTTTTATAACGGTGTGAAATTCAAAACAAAATTGTATTTTACATTGGTCACGCATTTTACTATCACTTCGCTGAAAGCACGAAAAGTATATGAACGTGTGGGGGAAAATTTTTTGGTATCAGAGTCGTACATATTATCTGGAGTTGCTTCCAAAACGGAGAATAAATTTCTATTTGGATAACAAATTTGCGTTTCACATGTATCACGCATTAGCGCCATTGATCGATCGCAGTGTTAAAGCCGCAGCAGCACCTCCTCCACACCCAGCCCGTAGATTAGCCAAAAACACACACCCGCTAATGTGATTGTCTTTTTTTTTGCTACACTGCAGAGAAACAGTTTTTCCAGAAAATAAGTACAGCTTTGGAATTGTTCAATCTTAAGCCAATGGTCTAAAGGGAGAGTTCTGTCCTTTGAGAAAAGCACATATGAGAAACACAAATGTTTTCTTTCAGCTGCAGCGTTACAAAACGGTTTTTTCCGAAAAAAAGCGGGCCGCATGGCAACAGCAGCAAGAGGTTTAAGCTTTCGAATGATTACTAAAAGTGCAGTGCAAGGTCTTCGTTCAGCGAAAGGGGTCCTTTCTTCATTTATCCTTTGGATAATCGAAGAGAACCAAAATAGGTCTTCGATGCTCACTTTTCTAAAAATTGGATTTTTATAGTCAGACAGTGAAAGCCAGATGGGAGCATTAGCAGCAGCAGTAGATACACAGGAGGCCGATGCCATCTAGTAGTTGGTGGAGATAGTACGCTGAGAAGAGTTGTAACCGGAATTTTACAGCATAGATAGGTTTTCGATTTTCGTGCCGAATGGTCCCCTATTATCTGTAATCGCGTTAATCGTCAATCCTTTCGCTACCGTGCGTAATGCTTAGGAAGTTGGACGCAACTTTGAAAGAAAAGTGGCGGGAGACCCATTAATGGATTGCGTTCATGGTACAAAATGAGTGGACGTCTATCTAGGTCGTGAAATCAACATGATGAACGATCTAGCTCCACAGTTGAGCAGGAGGAAACGAGCGGCTTGGGGAACGTTTGAGAGCATCGAAGATGTAGTGAAGAGGACAAAGAACGTCCGACTCCGTGCCCACCTTTTCGACTCCACAGTTATCCCTGCCCTGACGTATGCAGCAGAAACCTGGTCGCTACGTAAGCAGGATGAAAGATCACTTGCCGTGTTATTGAACGCGCCGTCGAAAGGTCGATGCTAGGAGTATCCCGTATTCGCAAATGAGACAAAGGATCCGAACTTCCGACCTACGTCAACGATCGAAAATCAGAGACGCCGTTCTACACGCCAGGATATCGAAAATAAGGTGGGCCGGACACGTGATGCGCTTCAACGACAACCGATGGACGAGAACCGTTACCGACTGGATTCCTCGGGACGTCAAGCGCTCTAAAGGTAGACCACTGACCCGTTGGTCCGATTTCTTCACGAAAGCGATGGAAGAAAGATATGATGCTCAGCGAATTCCTAGAGCGAGGAGGACCCACTGGGCTACTCTTGCACGCGATAGGGAAAAATGGAAGAGTTGCTGGTACCCTCTCGAGTCACTCTACGATCAACGGGACGACAGGTGACAGATGACAGATGATTTAAATTCTTGACTATACTTAATGTTTTTTTGCAGTTTGTCCTATTATGAACATCAAATTTTACCATCAAACACCCATTTTACTCACTGATTGATGAGCTGAAATTCAAAGCCTTTTTTAAGAGTCATCACGAGATGTGAGACGGATGTGTGAAAGCGCAATGGCGCTAATTGAAGACGAACGTCGCAATGTAAACGCTTTCTAATTTACAGTGGTAAGTAGATGACTTATAGCTAACCCGTTCGGGACGGGCCGCCTTTGCTTCTCCCTTGGACTTTCAGTAATCATTCAAGAGCCCAAATCCCGCCAATTTCAACGCTTCAAATCGATTTTGAAAAGCCTTTTTAGTAAGCTTTAGAATCAAGAATAAGTTAACGTTTCACTTTGGGCGCACATTTTTCAGTTTGGTTCGTATGTCTATGGCTTTCCCTGCTGCGCTTCAGTACTTATTTGACAGCAAGAAGAGCTGGAATATTGAAACTGGTTTTTTTTTATTGAAAAGGCCTTCATATTGGGCTAATCATTCAAATCCTGCGTATAAAACATAGATGCCATCTCTACATACATCAGCTCAGTGATTTAGAAAATAGAGCAAATTTGGCGAATAATTTGCATGAGATTACTCAAAGACAATATCATTAGATAGTATATTGTTTTTCCATAGTACATACGCACTTTTTTCATACTTTTACAACGTCTGCAATTTTTCGCAGTGCGGTTCTTTAAAATTCCCTAGGCACCAGAGTTCAACATAGATGCCTTTTCTCTTATAAGTGAATCTATTCATAATCGTCTATATTTTTTGGCGAATGAAATGCTGCGATATATTAACCATTCGGCACCGTGGCCCGCTTCTTCTTCATCTATAACCCCCAGCGTGGCAACGCCGGACGACCTGCTCCAGCGTTCTCTGCATGTCTGATTCACAGGTTAGGAGCACATTGAATGTATTATTTCATTGTGTTGCTGTTCCTATTTTCCTGCTTTTAGCAAGTAGTAATATAGTGTATTATAGCAGAATAGTATATTCACATTCGACATAACATAGCAAAATGACGCATGAATGCAATTTAAATAATGCAATAATACATTCAACGCGTTCGCACGCTGGGGTCCGAGGTGCATAGAAGCGGGGATCACGGTCACGAAAGGGTTAATGCGTGCACTGTGCGCGTTAATGAAAGAATATAATGATCTGTGAAGATATAGTCTTTTGAAAGCTGAGAACACAAAACTATTCAGTTATATGGCCATGTGGTGGCAAGGAAATCCGTTAAGGTGTCAAGATTATATGGTCAAATACAGTAATGACGTTTTTGTACCCTCCTCACCAACATGGTCATTTGGTAGAGCTCATCGAGTCTAACAAAACTCGTTCTAAAAGTTTTCCTATCACTGTTTGCAACATTCAATACCAAAAGTAAAACTTATCTTTGACGATACAGAATTTATATCTGAGAAGATGAATCTAGTGATTGAATATAAGGAGCATGACAAGAAAATTGTGTTTATTCTATTAGATAAGCGAAATAAAGTGTTTTGAAGTCATTGCAGTGCTTATCAGATATATTAAGGATAGGCGTTATGGTTGCTCTATTAAGAAAGGATCTGGATCACATATGAAGCCAATCTACAGTGTAGGAGATGTGGGCGCTGGCTGGATCCGTCACATCGAGGAAAAGCGACGGAAACTGTGGTATTTAGGGCCATTAAAACGGCGATGGGCGTATCTAGTGGGAGATGGCGAAGGTAGTCGTCTATATATTATTCCTTCCATTTACTTGCTTTAGCTCTGCTAAGAATTTTTTCGTATGAGATTTTGAACTTGCGAAGTACTGTTTTTGCATTCCTTAATGACTTTCCAGTATATCTCATCCTCTTGTTCTTTTTTCCTACACGATCCGTTATCACAAATTGTGTCTCCCAAGCATTTCCTTTGTTCGATTCGTTTCCTCACTTCTCTAATCGATCAAGGTCTTCAAATTACTAATGAATCCAGCTGCTGTGTGAAGACTATTTAGAAATACAGGCATTTGTGCCAGGAAGTTCCCACGTAGACTGGAGGAAATTGGAAGGTCTCGCACGATTTTGCGACCCAGGTTGATAGGAAGCTTGGTGCCCACATGATGTGGAGTTAGCTCTAAATGAGTTGAGTGGGCTCAATTCACTAACTAGAGCTTCCTAATTCTTTGCGCGGAAATGGAGGCACTCTTTAACTGCCAACCCTTTGGGGACGGCCGATAATAGCAGGTGGCGTCGCGTTAGACTATTGTTTTCTGTGAACAAAAAATTTTACTTCACAAACAACATAGAACAAAGCAAATATGTGTGTCTTTCCAAGAACATAATCCAGTACTTTCATTGATGTAACATTGGTATATTGCTATCCACTCTTTCTAGCGCTCACCAGCAGATATGGAGGCAAAACTTCAATATGAGGAAATATGCCCGAGCTGTCAGACATGTCATCCGCCAGTGTTGTTCAAACCTCCTACTTGGAGGTGGTGGCATATTCTCATTGCTCCACCCCGTTACCCTGAAGACGAAGGTAGGTGATCGTCTTTTGCAGCTAATCTCCACTATTCCGAATTTGTGTTTTCAGCAAAAAGAAGATTACTCAAATATTGTAAATGAGAACTGCGGGCAGATTCATGAGGTGGACTTGAAAGGCACTGACTTAATTATCGAGAACAATCAACAAGAGGTAACAAAAGCATTCTTCACATCAGTTGCTGTTTTCAATTTACTACCAAATTTTATTCCCCTTTCACGATACTGCCTGTTTACGGGTTAGAATGGGTGGCAAGGATGCTGGACGTTATGGGGTAATTGCTGACGGTTGGAAAAGTTGTTCGGCGAATCGAGTCGGCGCAAGAGGCAACGAGCAGTTCTACTCGACTATGTGCTCGCCAAAGCAACTTCACTTACTTTTGTCGAAATACCGGCATATCTTTGTTACTAAAACGGCTTGATATTAGTGTTCTCTTCATCCGATGTTTCTGTTTTCAATAATTTTTTAAATAGAGGAAACTGGGAGAGCTAAAACATAACTTCGCGGCTTTGTGATGGCGCTAACGTTTTATATTGTAAACTGTCTTTTCTTTGGTTAAACTTGCACAAAGCTGATATTTCTTCCCTTGAAATCATTGGCTAACGTTTTCACGACTTCGCCTTCTTCAGAGTCTAGACGAACTGCTACATCATAACGTGTCTAACTATTATGTTGATGACAGTGTAGCACTGTTAATTATGGAGTATTCCAATATGGTATGATATATCATCATGCGTAAGCTTTGAAGAAGGCGAAATTGCAGGGACGTTAGTACTGGACTTTCAAAGGAGAAGTACCAACTTCTTAGTTTTTTTTCTTGAAAAAAGGTCAGTTAGAAAATTTTACATTAATAATGCCGAGGATGTCACCTATGTAGGGCAACAATTTGAGCAAAGTAATTTCTTCATGGATGATTATCGTGATATACTATTTTTGGTGGTATTATTTTGTAATCACTTTAACTTAATGCTACAAGTCCTCCTCCGCAAACTCTCAAGGTGGAGTTTGATTATAGTGAAGATCTTTCACTGCGGATTTTAGAAGCACAGTAGGTTACCAAAGGTGTATTGTGTGGGTTATAGTGATGATCAGAGGACAAGCAACAGATGTGCGACAAAGACTACGTTATTGACAAATTTTAGACTCTCTCTCTGTAGATATCGAGGGTTTCCTCAATGAGTTGCTTTATGTCTATCCTCTTCATATTGCATATCGCAATCTCATGAAATTCGATATTGTCTTCGGCATAAAGGATCTCTGTGTGTGAATATAGGAGGAAACTGCTCTAGTGATGCAAGTGGACATTACCGAATAATGTCAAGAATATGTCGTGAATGTGGGTCTGGTTCAATACCAGTAGAATGTGTCGTTTTTGGTAGCCTCGTCAGTAGTCCCATCGTCAGAAATAGATGGAGGCTGGAAATGTTAGGTGGACTTGCAGCTGGTTTTTTGTCTATCGCAAGCATGGTGAATGTTGTCCTTCCGATATAGGATACAGAGGTAAATCCCATGCTACAGTGTTCTTGGTCCTTTTAAAAGCAGTCGCCGGACATTAGGGAAAGGTTGTTGAACTTGTGAATGACTTCCACGAAGAAGACCACATTTTTTTTGTGATTTCGAAAAATCAAAAATAATGTACCAAAATAAATTTACTATGTTTCAATGTTTAAAATGGTTAAGCGATGATTGCAAGAGTTTATACATCGTTTGTATGTCTCGAGCGATCTTGTTGACGAAAAACTTGATGGAAAGAAGATCAACGTGAAAAGTTCGATCGCCGAATAGAGGTGTACTTGCCGAATGCATTTCGTGTTCACATCGATTCGTTGTAAGAATTGCACAGAATACAAGGTGTTGCTTATAGACAGTAGTAATTTTTGAGATATAACACCCTGCAGGTATACTCAATGATTTGGTTGAAAGAATGTGATTTATTCAATGTTAGTATGGAACGAATTCAAACGTCTCTGTTTGACTTTTATAGTGTTATAAAATTATTTGAGCACTTATGTGGCAAAATTGGTTTTGATAAGTGCCGATTCCTAATCTACAAATAGTACTTGACGACTCTAGTTCTTGACTAACCTATAAAGCTTTTCAAATTCATTGAGTTTTGAACGCACACACCTGTGTGCGAAAGTTGGAAAATTTGACATGTGTATGTGCCTATGATTTCACTAATATAGAAGCTTTAAAGGGCGAATTCACTCTATATATGAAACTATATTGACAGAGTTCCTTTTCGAAGTGTAACATTCGATAAAACGGTTTTACAGACTAGTGAAATTGACCAGCGACTAGATTTGGGAAATCTTGCAAAAAATCAGGTTACAGGGCTTTCGCGTTGCTGTAGTTGTGATTATCTCATATCACAAATTTAGTCCGTTAATTGGATTTCAATTCTTGTGATCATTTTGTATAGTTGTTGACTGAGTGTGGTTGATCCACTATGGATTTGAAAGCAGAAATGCAAGAGGACGAAAACGATCAAAATAGGAAAAAGCTCGAATTGTGTCCCGAATGTCATCAAATGGTGAGTGAGAATCCTACGTTAGATCCATCAATTAGAAAGGTCAAAGAAATAAGGGAAATGTCAATGTTATCTGCATTTTCTGATCTAGCATAATCATAAAATATCTCTTCTTTTTGGCGGAAAACGTCTAGGTTTACGATGGCTGCGTCATAAAACTGTGCCAATCTTCTGTTATATGTAGTGCGCATTGATATCATTACGTATTGTTTGAAATCACACCCAATATCCCTTTGAAAATCCACATGGTCGCGAATGTTTTAGTTGTACCTTAAGGAATTATACGTCCGTTAAAAAAAAGGCTTTAGTACGATAGGATTACAGCGGATGCGCATAGGAATGAGTCACTTAGGGCCCATTTGGATACGAGCTTGACCGCAGAGCGTTACAAGACACAGTTTACAAGAAAAGTAACATAAACGATAGTAGATAAACGGATACCTTCCAATCTCGGTGATCAGTTATATTGCCTTTTCTTTTGAATCAACCTGTGAATTGTATGCGTCTTGATGTCGTACCGTTTCCTGGGAATATACGAGTCACTGAGTGATAAAGAATTTCCATAAAATAAACAAACAGACGTCGTAGTCGTGTTTGCAGAAGGAAAGGTCTCTAGGAAGCTGCTATCATTCTACCATGATGGCCACCTGATGAACTGCACGCATTACGACCTATCCGACTAGCCAACTTATGTTTCAAGCGTTTTTTTCGCAGTGTTGTAATGTTTCAAGTATACCCAAGAGAATTAACTGGAGCAGGCAAAATCCGACCTCAGACGAGAATTGAATCTGACAGTTCTCTGCCCACCTTTCAGTTCTCTTAGGTATACTTGTAACATCATAACACTGCTGAAAAGAGCAGTAAAGACAATCTTGGATTTATATAAGTACAATGGCTCTCAGCTTAACTGGGTCTATAGAGCGATGTTGCTTACCCGACTAAAATTTGTTAAAAGTTGGTGGCAGATTGCTATGATAGAGAGACCTTGATGAATAAGTGGTAGTGAAACGACGTCTCGGCGGTTTAGTAGTAGAACGCGCCCCCGGTATGGGTTGAAATGCGGGTTCAACTCCCGTTTGAGGTCTAATTTTTGCCTACCAATGAGCTCTCTTATGTATTCAGTAAGCTTTTCACTAACCTCAGTGATGTATTGGCAGATGCAGCCTGTTAGAATGTTCAAAGCCTTACCGAGGTTGTTACGTCAGAGCTATGCAGTGTTTCGGAGGTATAGCCCTCTTCATCAGTGACCCACGCTCCACACTGAGCTCTACTTTATAGCAGGGAGGGGAGACGTATGTGGTGATAGCACAACGTACAATGACACTGTTTTATCACCATTTTTCAGTCGATAGATTGCGGCTGGTAGATGCAAATTGATCCACCTCATCGACTGTTTTTTGGCTCTGACGTAACAACCTCAGTAAGGCTTTGAACATTCTTACAGACATATTGAATGTTCATAGCGAGGTTAAAAAACAGTCGATGATGTTGGTTGAATTCATTGGCAGATGGTTTTTCTAGCACAGTATTTCCCATTCATCTATGTGGCTCAAAAATCTATGAGAACATTATGATTTGACCGTGGGCTTAGCAACATCTTCCCAGATTTTTTAGTGGATTCTTTGTCAATATAGAATCCCAGCTGTGTAGCTGAAGATAGACTATTTAGTGGTATACCAGTGTATGATCTCGAATGACTTCTCTGAAGACGACTCAAAAGGAAAAAAATTACTCGATTAACGGAATGAAAAACTTTTGCAGTAGAAGCACTTTTACAGTAAAAGTTCTACTGTAACTGAAGTCTTTTCGACCTTCAGGCTGTGGAGAAGCGCTTCAATAGACTGGGTGTACTTTGCTGCATAAGTACGTGGTGGATATGCTGTCTTGGATTGGTCTTCTGCTTGTACGAACATCGCTTAAAAATCGTAATAATCATTAGATTCGTCGTCAACTAGACCTTTTCCAGAATGATGCGCAGCGACTTCTGTAATAACTGTTATAAGGAGAAATTTCTCATCAAGGCTCATGAAAGACGACGTCTTCAGGTTATCAACACTCATTTCCTACTGTTTTCTTTGTTCATTATGAGATGTTCAGCAATATCATTGAACATTCGTACCAATGACATTCAAACAGATGACCCTACCAGTCTGATTCAAAATTAGTAATTCTTCTCTTCTTCATGAATATTTTTCTCTCGCTCCTTGATCATTGAGATCTTTGAGAGTGCATAATACGCTACTATTAATTCAAATTATAGTAGTCAGTTTCAGATACATTTCTAAACAAAACTACAAAGCTGTTTAGCATAAGTACTTATCTTTGTCACAATGTCACTCTCTGAACTGAAAGTTTCCGTTTTCTCACATTTAGAATAAATTCCATAAATTTTCCCTCAAGCGAATACATTTACCTTCGACATATCTCGAACCAGCATAGTTCATGGATATCAAAAGCTTTAGCTAACTATATTTTTCAAATCTAATATCAGTTATCTTACTTGTACCATACGACGACTGAGATGTACTTGAACAATAGGTCATCAAGTATAGTTGGGAGTTGAGTGATAGTTTCGAAAACCTGCGCCTAAAAGCAATCTTATAGTTTTGAAAAAGATTTATTCAGTGGATATTCAATTAGAGCATCTCTCATGAGATGAAAGTTCATTAGACGCCTTGATTCTGAGCACAGTAATTCATCTTCACATCTGGAGATGATATTGGAGTAGGTAATAAATAAATTCCTTCAAAACTACTAAGTAATGCATGAAAGTTGTGAGGTTCGCGGCGTAGATTATTTATACTGAAATTACCACTATATAAAAATGAGATACTTTTACTTTATTCATCTTAACGTGAACCTTGAACGATCTAAGGAAGGAACACGTTCCTCATCCTACCTAAAAATTCCAAAAAAATTCACTGGATAAGATTTCGTGCTTGTTCACCATTTCATACTACTTTTATGTTTACATTAAGCTGTCATTGGCTTGTACCCGATTAGGCATTCTGATATAATTCGATCTTCAGTTTCCTTTCCCTTCTTACTCTTTTATCATCTACATTATATTTATATCCGTACACTTCACCTTCTTTTCAATTCCACAGATAACAGAACTTTTTTTTCTTGAAATCAATCTAAAGGAGTATAAACGATGAAACGCATGCAATCAAAAAATTTAACCTCAACATCAAGATGAACTATCGTACATGTGGTAACTTAGGAAACTGGCTTTCAAATGAGCTTTGCCTTCTACAGAACTGTCTCATCGTCCACTTTGATAAGAAACATGATATAGCATATGGATCCATTGTCTACTGAATTTCCTCACATTCATTAACTAACGCCTGCAAAACCATCGATTCTAGCGACGAATTTTAACTTGGTGATCAACGAGGTGATTCTAACAAATTGTTGAAAAGAACGACGAATGGAGAAAAACAACAATTCAAAAAGGCAGAGACGAAGTGAGAATTAATCGAAAGACAAAAGAAGAATTTCACAGTAAATTCTACTGATGAAACACATATCAATTGATAGTTGTCTTATCCCAACATGTGGCAGTCTACACTTCTCTCTACCTGAACTGTTGCGTTATGACTGTCATTTGTGGAAGTGCAAGAGTATGACCTATCATAGCTCATGTCTTTGATGATTTTGAGACTTCTTTGGCTGTAATCTTGGTGTTATATAGAGTGTATGAAGTTTCAAAGCAGAGAGCTGACGATAGAGCATCATTCTCAAAACTACAACAGATGCCGTGATGTTCAGTAGAGGATGAACTTGAAGTACCTATTCATACCTTTGCTTCGAACTTTGTCACAGTCATAGCTGAGACTGCATTGTTCGCGCTCCTTTACCCACAATGGCCCAGCATTTCCTTTGTATTTGTCCTTTACAAGACAATCATCTTAGAATGACCTTAATAAATCCATAGATTTGGGCTACATGTCGCAATATACTTCAGAAGATTCACTTCAATGTGAATAGTCCCAATACATATGATAAAGCTTTACGCTCCTCCACCCTATTCTGAGATCACTTGCTCTCAAAATAAGTACATGCTTTTTTCATTATATGTTGCCTTTTCAGCTATATATGGATGACCACTCTCAATGCGAACCACCTGGTGGCACTCCAGAGAAGATATCAGAGAAAAAATTCATCGTCCAACCTAAATAGTATTTCCCTCCTTTTGTTATATTTAACATCTTTGTAAAAGATAAAAGGCACATCAACATATCGACAACGTCACCTGATAAAAATAATTTGTATGTAGTACATTTCGACTTTGCTTTTTTGCCTCAAATTAATCTCAATGATCTTATTGTCTAAGTCATCGCACTCTCCTAGCTAAAATTAGGACAATGATTAACTTTTCTTCTCTCATAAAAAGACCACCCTCCGTCAAGAATATGTCATGATTAGCATTTTCTCTTGCAATTTTACCTAAAAACGTGAGTTGTAGCACCTCGATTATAACATATGACCCTACACTTACTACTGAAATACATGTCACTGCAGCGCAGAAGAACCATAGATCTCAGGTTGTACCTCAACGTGCTTCTAATGCACTTCGACAACTCAGTTCTCATGAGTTGACATTCTTTTTTACCTAAGAGAACTGAGTGATGAGCAAAAATCCGACCTCAGACGGGAGTTGAACCTGCGTTTCACCATACCGTGGGCGCGTGCTACCACTACACTATCGAGGCCAGCGCTTATCCATCACTCTTTCAATATCTCACTACCATAGCTATCAGCCACCAACAGTTGAAAGGTTGGGTCGGGTGAGCAGATGCCGCTTCCTAAGCCTAGTTCAGCTGACATCCATTGTGCATATATAATACTCAAGATTCCTTATGTTAGCGTGAACTACTGATATGGGTGATGTGCGGGTCCCACTCCCATCTGAGGTCGAACTTTTGCTCAACACTCAATTCTTCTTAGGTATATTGAAACATCATAACACTGCGAAAGGAAACAGGTAAAATATAACGAATCGTGAGTTTTCCGCTTTTGCTTTATTAATCCGTCTTCTTGTTCTGGAAAATTGTTCTAGAAAATAACGCTGTCATAGAAACTTGTTTTCCTCATACTCGTGACTTCAGACATGCTACAAAAGGTAGATGTTCTTTATCGAGCAAAAAGTTTTAGAGAAGTACCAAAGATTCCACGTGACTTATCCAATTTTGTGCTACTTGTAGCTACCAAGACGGCGGTCGCACCTGGTATGTACTCTCAGCTGGGCTTTCCGAGAGGAAACGTTGGACTAGCGCTCAGTTTGGGTAGCCCTGCTGGAAGGATGGACCTCTCACTCTACTGTCGCACTGTCTGACACTCAGCAACACCTTCCAGCCACGAATAGGCGGTAAGAAACCATTCGGGAGGTTGATTTGAACCTTGGCACAGCAACAGATGAAGCTGCATTGTTGCGTTCTTTTACCTCTTACAATCTATCATTTCCCTGGAGTATTTGTTCCTAATAAAATTGGTGCAAGATTAACTTCATAGAATCCGATAGTCTGGGTTTATTGTTGCAATACACTTCGGAAGAACTTCTTATAGGCGGACTGTCTCAAAATTCATTGAGCAAACTAGACTTCTGCACTCTTACTATGCATTTGAAACCTGCACTCTGTACTATGCTCTCAATCGTTCGGGTCCTTATGCAACCGTATGCTCTTTTATATAAAACGTTGCCTTTTCTAGTTCTCTAAGAATGACCACTTTCTATGCACACCACTTGGTGGCTCCAGAGAACATGGTAGAGAAATTCATTGTCCAATCTGAATAGTATAGCCTTTCTGTTATATTGAACATTTATACATGAAATAAAACACATTAACATATCGAAAATGTCACCTAATAAAAGCAAATAGTATGCAGAATATTTCGTTTTTGGTTTTTCGCCTCGAAGTCGGCTAGAATCTCATCGATTTCGTTGTCTAGGTCATCGTACTCTTCCAACTAAAATTGAAGTGATCAACACTTTTCTTCAAGCTTATGAAAGTGCTTCGTTGTTTCACAATCCACTGAAAATGTGTTACACATGACCTATAATTTCTCTCATAATTTTGCAGAAGAAATTTAAGCCCGGATGTTACGGAAATCCCTACGTTTATTACTAAAGTTACACTGCACTGTAGAGAAACCACACGTTTTCAGGAAACCTCAACATATCTTGAATGCGTTTCTACAACTCATTTTCCATGATTTGTATTACTCGGATACTTTCGAACTGAAAAAAACATGATGGAGCCGGCTGAAGATGGAAAGAGTCAAGACGAAAAAAGGGTATCCTAGTAGTTGGAAAAACCGACTTCTCATTAATCTATACTACGTTACTAGTACTAACTATCACCAACCTCGCGCTGGCCAAGCAAGATAACTCTTCAGAATTTCATGATCTTATATGAAGATACATACCTTTCCACAAAGTTCACAGACGAACCAAGCACCTATAGTAGCTTCTTCAGGATTATCCTTCGATATCTATATTAATAACGTGCGCCGGATTACCACTAGTTGATGGTTTCGTGTGAAGATGGTCTACTACCTGTAAAAATTGAATGGAGCAGGCATAGACCGATGCTAAAACTCGACTTTTTGCAATGTGTGGATCCCAGTATCTATTTGATCTGGTCGACTGTCTTTGTTTTTCTTCATTAGACGGCACGGATGAAGAAACGACCCTTCTTCGCTGGACAAGAACTTTTCGTAAGAGTGTTAGTAATACTTTCGAAGAGTTTCAAATAATCTGGCTAGTGCGCTACGCGCTTCCTTCAAAAAACCCTTTTTAACGCTGTAAGCTCAAAATGAGATTATGTTTTACATCGGTCGCGTGTTTTTACTATTACTTTCGTTGAAGCATAAAAAGTACATGAACGTGCAGAGGAATTGTTCAGAATCAGAATCACACGTTTTATCTGAAGTTTCTCCAACGGAGAAAAATTTTGATTGAACAACAAAAATCTCACTCCACATGTAACACTTCACCTCGATCGATCAACCGATTGATCGTGGAACGCCGTACCGAGTCTACAACCACGTGAGCATGCAGGCCGCACGTTAACCGGTAAACAGCACGCCGAATATGTGTAAACTCGATATTTTTTTCCTGATACACTGCAATGGAACGGTCCTTCCAGAGTTTGAACATAGCGTTGAAATGGTCGAAAGTTACGCTATAGAATGGTTACTACTAGTCTAAAAGAAGAGCACTACTCTGCGGGAAATATGCAGTGTGAACACAATGTTTTCCTTGTGCTAGAGCTCTAAAGATAGACTTTTTCAAAAAACAGCCATGTAGCGCACTAGCCTGAAGTTCAAGCTTTTGAACGAATACTTAAGATGCAATGAAAAGTCTTGGTCCAGCAAAAATAGTCGTGTCTCCATCACGTGCCGTCTAACGAAAAGAACTCTATCTTTTATCCGTCATCCATAGAAGTTTGAGATATTCTATCTGAGTTCGTCTGCTACTTATTTTCCTTCACGAACGTTAATCGAAGCCCACAGTAATTTTCCTGAAAGTTCCAGGACAGTTCAAATAGAACGTTCGCCGCTCTTCACTACAGTCACTGTCTTTTAGAGTCCTGAAAAGGTTTTGCCTGAGAAGTTTGAAAGAAACCACGGAACGACAAAGCGCTTGCTTGCTCAGATCAAAGTCGATCGACATTCTCGAGAATATGTTCTCAGTAGCAACCAACCTATATATAAAAACCACAAATCTTTGTGGATTACGGGATAAAAGAGACACATACACAAGATAACCAACCAAATGGAAGAATTAGTGCGACCTGCAGAATATGTGGAATTGCACCAGACTAAAAAGTTATCATTATTTTGTAGAAAAAGAGTATTTCTCAGACTGCAGGACAGAAAAGTAGTTGGTATCAGAACTACTTAATCGCTCACTTCTTGATTTATCATTCACATACTAATCGTTTTGATGGACTAGACTACTAGGCAACGAACATAACCAAATTCAAAACCATTGACTACTCCAGTTCTCTGAGATAGAACCAAACAATTTCACAACATAGATCCTTCCATGCAGTAATAAGATAGCACTTTAAGGCCCGTAAAAATCTCGAACCTGATCATAAACTCGCCTTCTTAAGGCAAATGATGACATTGAACTCCTGATCTTCGTGTTGGAACTTTGTGGAGCCGGGTTTATGCGACGATTCCAGTCCAACATATTCAAAAGGCCATTCTGAGTATAATTAAAGAACGATAGAAGCTTAGAACGTAAATAGATATACAAACTACAAAAACAAAAATTAGTATTACTCTTACTATGCCGCATCCTTTGCTTTTAAATCTTTGTACATGTATTCGTGTGTTAGCTTTTCCGAACTCATAACAGTTTGGTTTGTTGATTGCTGTGCCGGGAAGTTTCACTTGTATTTCCCGATCCATATGACTCGATAATAAACCCACGTTTCCTTAATGTGTACACGAAATTATCAAGAATCCAAAAACATATATCCAAGAATGTTAATGATATACCAACTCTGAATCTCAGGCAGAGTTGATCGCACATCTCACCTTTTCCGGAGCGCGTGCCTACCACTGCGCTACCTGACCTGTTCTGCTATCGTTCAATACTCTTCAACATATAGTATAACTTCTCATATCAGTGCATAAAAAGCAGTAAAAAGAAGGAACTCTTAATTTGTAATTTATGACCTTCTTTGAATATAGTCAACTCCAACTCACTGCATAAAGCTGTGCGCTTCCATACTTCGGTTCATGTTACTAGAACAACTCATGGCGAATTTCAACTTGTCGATATCCATACCGGTAGATTAAAACCTCAATATCTATCGTAATCAAGAGAATCTCGAGAAACACACTTCATAATACTGATGAGCAGAAAATAAGACTAACCCTTTCGGGACCGTAGACCCACCTCCTCTGTATCTCTAACCCCTCGCGTGAGAACGCATTGAATGTATTGTTGTAGTATTGCAACCGTATTACTGTTATCATTTTCCTATGTTGGGTTATATATATATATATATATTATACATATATATATATATTATGCTATTATAAGTAGCAAGCAACTAAAATGATACAATACTACAGTCAAGATGTTACCACGCTGGGAGTTAGGGAAGCAGAAGTGGGTCCGCGGTCCTAAAAACCCATACATTGTACACAAAAGGGCTATAGTCACTAAAACAGCAGGTGAGAAAGGATACAGTTATGGATTCGAAGAGGAGAAGATCGAAAGAAAGAAAAAACGGAAGGAAGAAAGAAAATAGAGGTGGAGGGAGAAAGAGAGAGGGGAAAGATAAAAGTAAAGCAGAGAGGAAATAAGAAGGATATGACAACGACATAAGTATAAAGAGAAGTATAGAAGAAAAGAGGATAGGGAGTAGACAAAGGTGCAGTAGAAAGAAAGACAGAAAGAAAGAAGATAGAAAATAAGAATACAAGGAAATAGAC
>JAHQIW010006408.1:0-66591 GCA_019055375.1 Parelaphostrongylus tenuis
GTCTATTTCCTTGTATTCTTATTTTCTATCTTCTTTCTTTCTGTCTTTCTTTCTACTGCACCTTTGTCTACTCCCTATCCTCTTTTCTTCTATACTTCTCTTTATACTTATGTCGTTGTCATATCCTTCTTATTTCCTCTCTGCTTTACTTTTATCTTTCCCCTCTCTCTTTCTCCCTCCACCTCTATTTTCTTTCTTCCTTCCGTTTTTTCTTTCTTTCGATCTTCTCCTCTTCGAATCCATAACTGTATCCTTTCTCACCTGCTGTTTTAGTGACTATAGCCCTTTTGTGTACAATGTATGGGTTTTTAGGACCGCGGACCCACTTCTGCTTCCCTAACTCCCAGCGTGGTAACATCTTGACTGTAGTATTGTATCATTTTAGTTGCTTGCTACTTATAATAGCATAATATATATATATATGTATAATATATATATATATATATAACCCAACATAGGAAAATGATAACAGTAATACGGTTGCAATACTACAACAATACATTCAATGCGTTCTCACGCGAGGGGTTAGAGATACAGAGGAGGTGGGTCTACGGTCCCGAAAGGGTTAGTCTTATTTTCTGCTCATCAGTATTATGAAGTGTGTTTCTCGAGATTCTCTTGATTACGATAGATATTGAGGTTTTAATCTACCGGTATGGATATCGACAAGTTGAAATTCGCCATGAGTTGTTCTAGTAACATGAACCGAAGTATGGAAGCGCCACAGCTTTATGCAGTGAGTTGGAGTTGACTATATTCAAAGAAGGTCATAAATTACAATTAAGAGTTCCTTCTTTTTACTGCTTTTTATGCACTGATATGAAAGTTATACTATATGTTGAAGAGTATTGACCGATAGCAGAACAGGTCAGGTAGCGCAGTGGTAGGCACGCGCTCCGGAAAAGGTGAGATGTGCGATCAACTCTGCCTGAGATTCAGAGTTGGTATATCATTTAACATTCTGGTATATGTTTTGGATCTTGATAATTCGTGTACACATTAAGGAAACGTGGGTTTATTATCGAGTCATATGGATCGGGAAATCAAGTGAAACTTCCCGGCACAGCAATCAACAAACCAACTGTTATGAGTTCGGAAAAGCTAACACACGAATACATGTACACAAGATTTAAAAGCAAAGGATGCGGCATAGTAGAGTAATACTAATTTTTGTTTTTGTAGTTTGTATATCTATTTACGTTCTAAGCTTCTATCGTTCTTTAATTATACTCAGAATGGCCTTTTGAATATGTTGGACTGGAATCGTCGCATAAACCCGGCTCCACAAAGTTCCAACACGAAGATCAGGAGTTCAATGTCATCATTTGCCTTAAGAAGGCGAGTTTATGATCAGGTTCGAGATTTTTACGGGCCTTAAATTACTATCTTATTACTGCATTGGAAGGATCTATGTTGTGAAATTGTTTTGGTTCTATCTCAGAGAACTGGAGTAGTCAATGGTTTTGAATTTGGTTATGTTTCGTTGCCTAGTAGTCTAGTCCATCAAAACGATTAGTATGTGACTGATAAATCAAGAAGTGAGCGATTAAGTAGTTCTGATACCAACTACTTTTCTGTCCTGCAGTCTGAGAAATACTCTTTTTTCTACAAAATAATGATAACTTTTAGTCTGGTGCAATTCCACATATTCTGCAGGTCGCACTAATTCTTCCATTTGGTTGGTTATCTTGTGTATGTGTCTCTTTTATCCCGTAATCCACAAAGATTTGTGGTTTTTATATATAGGTTGGTTGCTACTGAGAACATATTCTCGAGAATGTCGATCGACTTTGATCTGAGCGAAGCAAGCGCTTTGTCGTTCCGTGGTTTCTTTCAAACTTCTCAGGCAAAACCTTTTCAGGACTCTAAAAGACAGTGACTGTAGTGAAGAGCGGCGAACGTTCTATTTGAACTGTCCTGGAACTTTCAGGAAAATTACTGTGGGCTTCGATTAACGTTCGTGAAGGAAAATAAGTAGCAGACGAACTCAGATAGAATATCTCAAACTTCTATGGATGACGGATAAAAGATAGAGTTCTTTTCGTTAGACGGCACGTGATGGAGACACGACTATTTTTGCTGGGCCAAGACTTTTCATTGCATCTTAAGTATTCGTTCAAAAGCTTGAACTTCAGGCTAGTGCGCTACATGGCTGTTTTTTGAAAAAGTCTATCTTTAGAGCTCTAGCACAAGGAAAACATTGTGTTTCACACTGCATATTTCCCGCAGAGTAGTGCTCTTCTTTTAGACTAGTAGTAACCATTCTATAGCGTAACTTTCGACCATTTCAACGCTATGTTCAAACTCTGGAAGGACCGTTCCATTGCAGTGTATCAGGAAAAAAATATCGAGTTTCACATATTCGGCGTGCTGTTTACCGGTTAACGTGCGGCCTGCATGCTCCGTGGTTGTAGACTCGGTACGGCGTTCCACGATCATCGGTTGATCGATCGGGTGAAGTGTTACATGTGGAGTGAGATTTTTGTTGTTCAATCAAAATTTTTCTCCGTTGGAGAAACTTCAGATAAAACGTGTGATTCTGATTCTGAACAATTTCCTCTGCACGTTCATGTACTTTTATAGCTTCCAACGAAAGTAATAGTAAAAACACGCGACCGATGTAAAACATAATCTCATTTTGAGCTTTACAGCTTAAAAAGGGTTTTTTGAAGGAAGCGCGTAGCGCACTAGCCAGATTTTCTGAAACTCTTCGAATCATTACTAACACTCTTACGAAAAGTTCTTGTCCAGCGAAGAAGGGTCGTTTCTTCATCCGTGCCGTCTAATGAAGAAAAACAAAGACAGTCGACCAGATCAAATAGATACTGGGATCCACACATTGCAAAAAGTCGAGTTTTAGCATCGGTCTATGCCTGCTCCATTCAATTTTTACAGGTAGTAGACCATCTTCACACGAAACCATCAACTAGTGGTAATCCGGCGCACGTTATTAATATAGATATCGAAGGATAATCCTGAAGAAGCTACTATAGGTGCTTGGTTCGTCTGTGAACTTTGTGGAAAGGTATGTATCTTCATATAAGATCATGAAATTCTGAAGAGTTATCTTGCTTGGCCAGCGCGAGGTTGGTGATAGTTACGTATAGTAACGTAGTATAGATTAATGAGAAGTCGGTTTTTCCAACTACTAGGATACCCTTTTTTCGTCTTGACTCTTTCCATCTTCAGCCGGCTCCATCATGTTTTTTTCAGTTCGAAAGTATCCGAGTCAATACAAATCATGGAAAATGAGTTGTAGAAACGCATTCAAGATATGTTGAGGTTTCCTGAAAACGTGTGGTTTCTCTACAGTGCAGTGTAACTTTAGTAATAAACGTAGGGATTTCCGTTACATCCGGGCTTAAATTTCTTCTGCAAAATTATGAGAGAAATTATAGGTCATGTGTAACACATTTTCAGTGGATTGTGAAACAACGAAGCACTTTCATAAGCTTGAAGAAAAGTGTTGATCACTTCAATTTTAGTTGGAAGAGTACGATGACCTAGACAACGAAATCGATGAGATTCTAGCCGACTTCGAGGCGAAAAACCAAAAACGAAATATTCTGCATACTATTTGCTTTTATTAGGTGACATTTTCGATATGTTAATGTGTTTTATTTCATGTATAAATGTTCAATATAACAGAAAGGCTATACTATTCAGATTGGACAATGAATTTTCTCTACCATGTTCTCTGGACCACCAAGTGGTGTGCATAGAAAGTGGTCATTCTTAGAGAACTAGAAAAGGCAACGTTTTATATAAAAGAGCATACGGTTGCATAAGGACCCGAACGATTGAGAGCATAGTACAGAGTGCAGGTTTCAAATGCATAGTAAGAGTGCAGAAGTCTAGTTTGCTCAATGAATTTTGAGACAGTCCGCCTATAAGAAGTTCTTCCGAAGTGTATTGCAACAATAAACCCAGACTATCGGATTCTATGAAGTTAATCTTGCACCAATCTTTATTAGGAACAAATACTCCAGGGAAATGATAGATTGTAAGAGGTAAAAGAACGCAACAATGCAGCTTCATCTGTTGCTGTGCCAAGGTTCAAATCAACCTCCCGAATGGTTTCTTACCGCCTATTCGTGGCTGGAAGGTGTTGCTGAGTGTCAGACAGTGCGTCAGTAGAGTGAGAGGTCCATCCTTCCAGCAGGGCTACCCAAACTGAGCACTAGTCCAACGTTTCCTCTCGGAAAGCCCAGCTGAGAGTACATACCAGGTGCGACCGCCGTCTTGGTAGCTACAAGTAGCACAAAATTGGATAAGTCACGTCGGAATCTTTGGTACTTCTCTAAAACTTTTTGCTCGATAAAGAACATCTACCTTTTGTAGCATGTCTGAAGTAACGAGTATGAAGAAAACAAGTTCTATGACAGTGGTATTTTCTAGAACAATTTTCCAGAACAAGAAGACGGATTAATAAAGCAAAAGGAAAACTCACGATTCGTTATATTTTACCTGCTTTCCTTTCGCAGTGTTATGATGTTTCAATATACCTAAGAAGAATTGAGTGTTGAGCAAAAGTTCGACCTCAGATGGGAGTTGGACCCGCATTTCACCATATCGTAGTTCACGCTAACATAAGGAATCTTGAGTATTATATATGCACAATGGATGTCAGCTGAACTAGGCTTAGGAAGCGGCATCTGCTCACCCGACCAAACCTTTTAACTGTTGGTGGCTGATAGCTATGGTAGTGAGATATTGAAAGAGTGATGGATAAGCGCTGGCCTCGATAGTGTAGTGGTAGCACGCGCCCACGGTATGGTGAAACGCAGGTTCAACTCCCGTCTGAGGTCGGATTTTTGCTCATCACTCAGTTCTCTTAGGTAAAAAAGAATGTCAACTCATGAGAACTGAGTTGTCGAAGTGCATTAGAAGCACGTTGAGGTACAACCTGAGATCTATGGTTCTTCTGCGCTGCAGTGTACATGTATTTCAATAGTAAGTGTAGGGTCATATGTTATAATCGAGGTGCTACAACTCACGTTTTTAGGTAAAATTGCAAGAAGAAAATGCTAATCATGACATATTCTTGACGGAGGGTGGTCTTTTTATGAGAGAAGAAAAGTTAATCTGTCCTAATTTTAGCTAGGAGAGTGCGATGACTTAGACAATAAGATCATTGAGATTAATTTGAGGCAAAAAAGCAAAGTCGAAATGTACTACATACAAATTATTTTTATCAGGTGACGTTGTCGATATGTTGATGTCCTTTTATCTTTTATAAAGATGTTAAATATAACAAAAGGAGGGAAATACTATTTAGGTTGGACGATATATTTTTTCTCTGGTATCTTCTCTGGAGTGCCACCAGGTGGTTCGCATTGAGAGTGGTCATCCATATATAGCTGAAAAGGCAACATTTTATGAAAAAAGCATGTACTTATTTTGAGACAAGTGATCTCAGAATAGGATGGAGGAGCGTAAAGCTTTATCATATTATTGGGACTATTCACATTGAAGTGAATCTCTTCTGAAGTATATTGCGACATGTAGCCCAAATCTATGGATTTATTAAGGTCATTCTAGAGATTTCTCTGTAAAGGACAAATACAAAGGAAATGCTGGGCCATTGTGGGTAAAGGAGCGCGACAATGCAGTCTCAGCTATGACTGTGACAAAGTTCGAAGCAAAGGTATGAATAGGTATTTCAAGTTCATCCTCTACTGAACATCACGCCATCTGTTGTAGTTTTTGAGAATGATGCTCTATCGTCAGCTCTCTGCTTTGCAACTTCATACACTCTATATAACACCAAGATTACAGCCAAAGAAGTCTCAAAATCATCAAAGACTGATGCTATGATAGGTCATACTCTTGCACTTCCACAAATGACAGTCATAACGCAACAGTTTCGGTAGAGAGAAGTGTAGACTGCCACATGTTGGGATAAGACAACTATCAATTGATATGTGTTTCATCAGTAGAATTTACTGTGAAATTCTTCTTTTGTCTTTCGATTAATTCTCACTTCGTCTCTGCCTTTTTGAATTGTTGTTTTTCCTCCATTCGTCGTTCTTTTCAACAATTTGTTAGAATCACCTCGTTGATCACCAAGTTAAAATTCATCGCTAGAATCGATGGTTTTGCAGGCGTTAGTTAATGAATGTGAGGAAATTCAGTAGACAATGGATCCATATGCTATATCATGTTTCTTATCAAAGTGGACGATGAGACAGTTCTGTAGAAGGCAAAGCTCATTTGAAAGTCAGTTTCCTAAGTTACCACATGTACGATAGTTCATCTTGATGTTGAGGTTAAATTTTTTGATTGCATGCGTTTCATCGTTTATACTCCTTTAGATTGATTTCAAGAAAAAAAGTTCTGTTATCTGTGGAATTGAAAAGAAGGTGAAAGTGTACTGATATAAATATAATGTAGATGATAAAAGAGTAAGAAGGGAAAGGAAACTGAAGATCGAATTATATCAGAATGCCTAATCGGGTACAAGCCAATGACAGCTTAATGTAAACATAAAAGTAGTATGAAATGGTGAACAAGCACAAACCTTATCCAGTGAATTTTTTTGGTATTTTTAGGTAGGATGAGGAACGTGTTCCTTCCTTAGATCGTTCAATGTTCACGTTAAGATGAATAAAGTAAAAGTATCTCATTTTTATTAGTGGTAATTTCAGTATAAATAATCTACGCCGCGAACCTCACAACTTTACGCATTACTTAGTAGTTTTGAAGGAATTTATTTATTACCTACTCCAATAGTCATCTCCAGATGTGAAGATGAATTACTGTGCTCAGAATCAAGGCGTCTAATGAACTTTCATCTCATGATGAATGCTCTAATTGAATACCACTGGATAAATCTTTTTCAAAACTATAAGATTGCTTTTAGGCGCAGGTTTTCGAAACTATCACTCAACTCCCAACTTTATTTGATGATCTATTGTTCAAGTACATCTCAGTCGTCGTATGGTACAAGCAAGATAACTGATATTAGATTTGAAAAATATAGTTAGCTAAAGCTTTTGATATCCATGATACTATGCTGGTTCGATATCGTCGAAGGTAAATGTATTCGCTTGAGGGAAAATTTATGGAATTTATTCTAAATGTGAGAAAACGGAAACTTTCAGTTCAGAGAGTGACATTGTCACAAAGATAAGTACTTATGCTAAACAGCTTTGTAGTTTTGTTTAGAAATGTATCTGAAACTGACTACTATAATTTGAATTAATAGTAGCGTATTATGCACTCTCAAAGATCTCAATGATCAAGGAGCGAGAGAAAAATCTTCATGAAGAACGAGAGAATTACTAATTTTTAATCAGACTGGTAGGGTCATCTGTTTGAATGTCATTGGTACGAATGTTCAATGATATTGCTGAACATCTCATAATGAACAAAGAAAACAGTAGGAAATGAGTGTTGATAACCTGAAGACGTCGTCTTTCATGAGCCTTGATGAGAAATTTCTCCTTATAACAGTTATTACAGAAGTTGCTGCGCATCATTCTGGAAAGGTCTAGTTGACGACGAATCTAATGATTATTACGATTTTTAAGCGATGTTCGTACAAGCAGAAGACCAATCCAAGACAACATATCCACCACGTACTTATGCAGCAAAGTACACCCAGTCTATTGAAGCGCTTCTCCACAGCCTGAAGGTCGAAAACGATTCAGTTACAGTAGAACTTTTACTCGTAAAAGTGCTTCTACTGTAAAAGTTTTTCATTCCGTTAATCGAGTTATTTTTTTCCTTCTTGTCGTCTTCAGAGGAGTCATTCGAGATCATACACTGGTATACCACTAAATAGTCTATCTTCAGCTACACAGCTGGGATTCTATATTGACAAAGAATCCACTAAAAAATCTGGGAAGATGTTGCTAAGCCCACGGTCAAATCATAATGTTCTCATAGCATTTTTTGAGCCGCATAGATGAATGGGAAATACTGTGCTAGAAAAACCATCTGCCAATGAATTCAACCAACATCATCGACTGTTTTTTAACCTCGCTATAAACATTCAATATGTCTGTAAGAATGTTCAAAGCCTTACTGAGGTTGTTACGTCAGAGCCAAAAAACAGTCGATGAGGTGGATCAATTTGCATCTACCAGCCGCAATCTATCGACTGAAAAATGGTGATAAAACAGTGTCATTGTACGTTGTGCTATCACCACATACGTCTCCCCTCCCTGCTATAAAGTAGAGCTCAGTGTGGGGCGTGGGCTCACTGATGAAGAGTGCTATACCTCCGAAAGACGTGCATGGCTCTGACGTAACAACCTCGGTAAGGCTTTCACATTCTAACAGGCTGCATCTGCCAATACATTACTGAGGTTAGTGAAAAGCTTACTGAATACATAAGAGAGCTCATTGGTAGGCAAAAATTAGACCTCAAACGGGAGTTGAACCCGCATTTCAACCCATACCGGGGGCGCGTTCTACTACTAAACCGCCGAGACGTCGTTTCACTACCACTTATTCATCAAGGTCTCTCTATCATAGCAATCTGCCACCAACTTTTAACAAATTTTAGTCGGGTAAGCAACATCGCTCTATAGACCCAGTTAAGCTGAGAGCCATTGTACTTATATAAATCCAAGATTGTCTTTACTGCTCTTTTCAGCAGTGTTATGATGTTACAAGTATACCTAAGAGAACTGAAAGGTGGGCAGAGAACTGTCAGATTCAATTCTCTGTCTGAGGTCGGATTTTGCCTGCCTCCAGTTAATTCTCTTGGGTATACTTGAAACATTACAACACTGCGAAAAAAACGCTTGAAACATAAGTTGGCTAGTCGGATAGGTCGTAATGCGTGCAGTTCATCAGGTGGCCATCATGGTAGAATGATAGCAGCTTCCTAGAGACCTTTCTTCTGCAAAACACGACTACGACGTCTGTTTGTTTATTTTATGGCAAATTCTTTATCACTCAGTGACTCGTATATTCCCAGGAAACGGTACGACATCAAGACGCATACAATTCACAGGTTGATTCAAAAGAAAAGCAAATATAACTGATCACCGAGATTGGAAGGTATCCGTTTATCTACTATCGTTTATGTTACTTTTCTTGTAAACTGTGTCTTGTAACGCTCTGCGGTCAAGCTCGTATCCAAATGGGCCCTAAGTGACTCATTCCTATGCGCATCCGCTGTAATCCTATCGTACTAAAGCCTTTTTTTTAACGGACGTAATAATTCCTTAAGGTACAACTAAAACATTCGCGACCATGTGGATTTTCAAAGGGATATTGGGTGTGATTTCAAACAATACGTAATGATATCAATGCGCACTACATATAACAGAAGATTGGCACAGTTTTATGACGCAGCCATCGTCAACCTAGACGTTTTCGCCAAAAAGAAGAGATATTTTATGATTATGCTAGATCAGAAAATGCAGATAACATTGACATTTCCCTTATTTCTTTGACCTTTCTAATTGATGGATCTAACGTAGGATTCTCACTCACCATTTGATGACATTCGGGACACAATTCGAGCTTTTTTCCTATTTTGATCGTTTTCGTCCTCTTGCATTTCTGCTTTCAAATCCATAGTGGATCAACCACACTCAGTCAACAACTATACAAAATGATCACAAGAATTGAAATCCAATTAACGGACTAAATTTGTGATATGAGATAATCACAACTACAGCAACGCGAAAGCCCTGTAACCTGATTTTTTGCAAGATTTCCCAAATCTAGTCGCTGGTCAATTTCACTAGTCTGTAAAACCGTTTTATCGAATGTTACACTTCGAAAAGGAACTCTGTCAATATAGTTTCATATATAGAGTGAATTCGCCCCTTTAAAGCTTCTATATTAGTGAAATCATAGGCACATACACATGTCAAATTTTCCAACTTTCGCACACAGGTGTGTGCGTTCAAAACTCAATGAATTTGAAAAGCTTTATAGGTTAGTCAAGAACTAGAGTCGTCAAGTACTATTTGTAGATTAGGAATCGGCACTTATCAAAACCAATTTTGCCACATAAGTGCTCAAATAATTTTATAACACTATAAAAGTCAAACAGAGACGTTTGAATTCGTTCCATACTAACATTGAATAAATCACATTCTTTCAACCAAATCATTGAGTATACCTGCAGGGTGTTATATCTCAAAAATTACTACTGTCTATAAGCAACACCTTGTATTCTGTGCAATTCTTACAACGAATCGATGTGAACACGAAATGCATTCGGCAAGTACACCTCTATTCGGCGATCGAACTTTTCACGTTGATCTTCTTTCCATCAAGTTTTTCGTCAACAAGATCGCTCGAGACATACAAACGATGTATAAACTCTTGCAATCATCGCTTAACCATTTTAAACATTGAAACATAGTAAATTTATTTTGGTACATTATTTTTGATTTTTCGAAATCACAAAAAAAATGTGGTCTTCTTCGTGGAAGTCATTCACAAGTTCAACAACCTTTCCCTAATGTCCGGCGACTGCTTTTAAAAGGACCAAGAACACTGTAGCATGGGATTTACCTCTGTATCCTATATCGGAAGGACAACATTCACCATGCTTGCGATAGACAAAAAACCAGCTGCAAGTCCACCTAACATTTCCAGCCTCCATCTATTTCTGACGATGGGACTACTGACGAGGCTACCAAAAACGACACATTCTACTGGTATTGAACCAGACCCACATTCACGACATATTCTTGACATTATTCGGTAATGTCCACTTGCATCACTAGAGCAGTTTCCTCCTATATTCACACACAGAGATCCTTTATGCCGAAGACAATATCGAATTTCATGAGATTGCGATATGCAATATGAAGAGGATAGACATAAAGCAACTCATTGAGGAAACCCTCGATATCTACAGAGAGAGAGTCTAAAATTTGTCAATAACGTAGTCTTTGTCGCACATCTGTTGCTTGTCCTCTGATCATCACTATAACCCACACAATACACCTTTGGTAACCTACTGTGCTTCTAAAATCCGCAGTGAAAGATCTTCACTATAATCAAACTCCACCTTGAGAGTTTGCGGAGGAGGACTTGTAGCATTAAGTTAAAGTGATTACAAAATAATACCACCAAAAATAGTATATCACGATAATCATCCATGAAGAAATTACTTTGCTCAAATTGTTGCCCTACATAGGTGACATCCTCGGCATTATTAATGTAAAATTTTCTAACTGACCTTTTTTCAAGAAAAAAAACTAAGAAGTTGGTACTTCTCCTTTGAAAGTCCAGTACTAACGTCCCTGCAATTTCGCCTTCTTCAAAGCTTACGCATGATGATATATCATACCATATTGGAATACTCCATAATTAACAGTGCTACACTGTCATCAACATAATAGTTAGACACGTTATGATGTAGCAGTTCGTCTAGACTCTGAAGAAGGCGAAGTCGTGAAAACGTTAGCCAATGATTTCAAGGGAAGAAATATCAGCTTTGTGCAAGTTTAACCAAAGAAAAGACAGTTTACAATATAAAACGTTAGCGCCATCACAAAGCCGCGAAGTTATGTTTTAGCTCTCCCAGTTTCCTCTATTTAAAAAATTATTGAAAACAGAAACATCGGATGAAGAGAACACTAATATCAAGCCGTTTTAGTAACAAAGATATGCCGGTATTTCGACAAAAGTAAGTGAAGTTGCTTTGGCGAGCACATAGTCGAGTAGAACTGCTCGTTGCCTCTTGCGCCGACTCGATTCGCCGAACAACTTTTCCAACCGTCAGCAATTACCCCATAACGTCCAGCATCCTTGCCACCCATTCTAACCCGTAAACAGGCAGTATCGTGAAAGGGGAATAAAATTTGGTAGTAAATTGAAAACAGCAACTGATGTGAAGAATGCTTTTGTTACCTCTTGTTGATTGTTCTCGATAATTAAGTCAGTGCCTTTCAAGTCCACCTCATGAATCTGCCCGCAGTTCTCATTTACAATATTTGAGTAATCTTCTTTTGTCTGAAAACACAAATTCGGAATAGTGGAGATTAGCTGCAAAAGACGATCACCTACCTTCGTCTTCAGGGTAACGGGGTGGAGCAATGAGAATATGCCACCACCTCCAAGTAGGAGGTTTGAACAACACTGGCGGATGACATGTCTGACAGCTCGGGCATATTTCCTCATATTGAAGTTTTGCCTCCATATCTGCTGGTGAGCGCTAGAAAGAGTGGATAGCAATATACCAATGTTACATCAATGAAAGTACTGGATTATGTTCTTGGAAAGACACACATATTTGCTTTGTTCTATGTTGTTTGTGAAGTAAAATTTTTTGTTCACAGAAAACAATAGTCTAACGCGACGCCACCTGCTATTATCGGCCGTCCCCAAAGGGTTGGCAGTTAAAGAGTGCCTCCATTTCCGCGCAAAGAATTAGGAAGCTCTAGTTAGTGAATTGAGCCCACTCAACTCATTTAGAGCTAACTCCACATCATGTGGGCACCAAGCTTCCTATCAACCTGGGTCGCAAAATCGTGCGAGACCTTCCAATTTCCTCCAGTCTACGTGGGAACTTCCTGGCACAAATGCCTGTATTTCTAAATAGTCTTCACACAGCAGCTGGATTCATTAGTAATTTGAAGACCTTGATCGATTAGAGAAGTGAGGAAACGAATCGAACAAAGGAAATGCTTGGGAGACACAATTTGTGATAACGGATCGTGTAGGAAAAAAGAACAAGAGGATGAGATATACTGGAAAGTCATTAAGGAATGCAAAAACAGTACTTCGCAAGTTCAAAATCTCATACGAAAAAATTCTTAGCAGAGCTAAAGCAAGTAAATGGAAGGAATAATATATAGACGACTACCTTTCGCCATCTCCCACTAGATACGCCCATCGCCGTTTTAATGGCCCTAAATACCACAGTTTCCGTCGCTTTTCCTCGATGTGACGGATCCAGCCAGCGCCCACATCTCCTACACTGTAGATTGGCTTCATATGTGATCCAGATCCTTTCTTAATAGAGCAACCATAACGCCTATCCTTAATATATCTGATAAGCACTGCAATGACTTCAAAACACTTTATTTCGCTTATCTAATAGAATAAACACAATTTTCTTGTCATGCTCCTTATATTCAATCACTAGATTCATCTTCTCAGATATAAATTCTGTATCGTCAAAGATAAGTTTTACTTTTGGTATTGAATGTTGCAAACAGTGATAGGAAAACTTTTAGAACGAGTTTGTTAGACTCGATGAGCTCTACCAAATGACCATGTTGGTGAGGAGGGTACAAAAACGTCATTACTGTATTTGACCATATAATCTTGACACCTTAACGGATTTCCTTGCCACCACATGGCCATATAACTGAATAGTTTTGTGTTCTCAGCTTTCAAAAGACTATATCTTCACAGATCATTATATTCTTTCATTAACGCGCACAGTGCACGCATTAACCCTTTCGTGACCGTGATCCCCGCTTCTATGCACCTCGGACCCCAGCGTGCGAACGCGTTGAATGTATTATTGCATTATTTAAATTGCATTCATGCGTCATTTTGCTATGTTATGTCGAATGTGAATATACTATTCTGCTATAATACACTATATTACTACTTGCTAAAAGCAGGAAAATAGGAACAGCAACACAATGAAATAATACATTCAATGTGCTCCTAACCTGTGAAGTCAGACATGCAGAGAACGCTGGAGCAGGTCGTCCGGCGTTGCCACGCTGGGGGTTATAGATGAAGAAGAAGCGGGCCACGGTGCCGAATGGTTAATATATCGCAGCATTTCATTCGCCAAAAAATATAGACGATTATGAATAGATTCACTTATAAGCGAAAAGGCATCTATGTTGAACTCTGGTGCCTAGGGAATTTTAAAGAACCGCACTGCGAAAAATTGCAGACGTTGTAAAAGTATGAAAAAAGTGCGTATGTACTATGGAAAAACAATATACTATCTAATGATATTGTCTTTGAGTAATCTCATGCAAATTATTCGCCAAATTTGCTCTATTTTCTAAATCACTGAGCTGATGTATGTAGAGATGGCATCTATGTTTTATACGCAGGATTTGAATGATTAGCCCAATATGAAGGCCTTTTCAATAAAAAAAACCAGTTTCAATATTCCAGCTCTTCTTGCTGTCAAATAAGTACTGAAGCGCAGCAGGGAAAGCCATAGACATACGAACCAAACTGAAAAATGTGCGCCCAAAGTGAAACGTTAACTTATTCTTGATTCTAAAGCTTACTAAAAAGGCTTTTCAAAATCGATTTGAAGCGTTGAAATTGGCGGGATTTGGGCTCTTGAATGATTACTGAAAGTCCAAGGGAGAAGCAAAGGCGGCCCGTCCCGAACGGGTTAGCTATAAGTCATCTACTTACCACTGTAAATTAGAAAGCGTTTACATTGCGACGTTCGTCTTCAATTAGCGCCATTGCGCTTTCACACATCCGTCTCACATCTCGTGATGACTCTTAAAAAAGGCTTTGAATTTCAGCTCATCAATCAGTGAGTAAAATGGGTGTTTGATGGTAAAATTTGATGTTCATAATAGGACAAACTGCAAAAAAACATTAAGTATAGTCAAGAATTTAAATCATCTGTCATCTGTCACCTGTCGTCCCCTTGATCGTAGAGTGACTCGAGCGGGTACCAGCAACTCTTCCATTTTTCCCTATCGCGTGCAAGAGTAGCCCAGTGGGTCCTCCTCGCTCTAGGAATTCGCTGAGCATCATATCTTTCTTCCATCGCTTTCGTGAAGAAATCGGACCAACGGGTCAGTGGTCTTCCTTTAGAGCGCTTGACGTCCCGAGGAATCCAGTCGGTAACGGCTTCTCGTCCATCGGTTGTCGTTGAAGCGCATCACGTGTCCGGCCCACCTTATTTTCGATATCCTGGCGTGTAGAACGGCGTCTCTGATTTTCGATCGTTGACGTAGGTCGGAAGTTCGGATCCTTTGTCTCATTTGCGAAGTACGGGATACTCCTAGCATCGACCTTTCGACTGCGCGTTCAATAACACGGCAAGTGATCTTTCATCCTGCTTACGTAGCGACCAGGTTTCTGCTGCATACGTCAGGGCAGGGATAATTGTCGAGTCGAAAAGGTGGGCACGGAGTCGGATGTTCTTTGTCCTCTTCACTACATCTTCGATGCTCTCAAACGTTCCCCAAGCCGCTCGTTTCCTCCTGCTCAACTGTGGAGCTAGATCGTTCATCATGTTGATTTCACGACCTAGATAGACGTCCACTCATTTTGTACCATGAACGCAATCCATTAATGGGTCTCCCGCCACTTTTCTTTCAAAGTTGCGTCCAACTTCCTAAGCATTACGCACGGTAGCGAAAGGATTGACGATTAACGCGATTACAGATAATAGGGGACCATTCGGCACGAAAATCGAAAACCTATCTATGCTGTAAAATTCCGGTTACAACTCTTCTCAGCGTACTATCTCCACCAACTACTAGATGGCATCGGCCTCCTGTGTATCTACTGCTGCTGCTAATGCTCCCATCTGGCTTTCACTGTCTGACTATAAAAATCCAATTTTTAGAAAAGTGAGCATCGAAGACCTATTTTGGTTCTCTTCGATTATCCAAAGGATAAATGAAGAAAGGACCCCTTTCGCTGAACGAAGACCTTGCACTGCACTTTTAGTAATCATTCGAAAGCTTAAACCTCTTGCTGCTGTTGCCATGCGGCCCGCTTTTTTTCGGAAAAAACCGTTTTGTAACGCTGCAGCTGAAAGAAAACATTTGTGTTTCTCATATGTGCTTTTCTCAAAGGACAGAACTCTCCCTTTAGACCATTGGCTTAAGATTGAACAATTCCAAAGCTGTACTTATTTTCTGGAAAAACTGTTTCTCTGCAGTGTAGCAAAAAAAAAGACAATCACATTAGCGGGTGTGTGTTTTTGGCTAATCTACGGGCTGGGTGTGGAGGAGGTGCTGCTGCGGCTTTAACACTGCGATCGATCAATGGCGCTAATGCGTGATACATGTGAAACGCAAATTTGTTATCCAAATAGAAATTTATTCTCCGTTTTGGAAGCAACTCCAGATAATATGTACGACTCTGATACCAAAAAATTTTCCCCCACACGTTCATATACTTTTCGTGCTTTCAGCGAAGTGATAGTAAAATGCGTGACCAATGTAAAATACAATTTTGTTTTGAATTTCACACCGTTATAAAAGTCTTTCAAAAAAGCCGCCATACAGCGCAGTAGCCAGAGATTTAAGCTCTAAAATAATTACTAATACTCTTATGAAAAATTTTTATCTAACGAAAAGGATCATTTCTTCATTTGTCCCCGGATACTTAAAAAGAACTCCTATGTCTTTTAGCAGACGCGAGGTTGCTAGGTAGCGACAGCGCTTAATACGTCAGCCTGGGGTTTGTACTGTTATTTGTGCAAACTTAACAACAACAACGACTACCAACTCCGCATCGGCTAAAAAAGATAAATCTCCAATGTTTACATATGCTGACTTTGATGGCGAAAGTAATTGTGAGCTGGTCTTTCGATTACTAAAAACTTCAAATTACTGGATTACTGTAGTGCAAGGAACATTTCAAACGCTTCTGGATTTAGATAGCATGGTCAGATAAGGAGTTTATTGTTTACCAACTGCATCTAAAAACGCGATCAAAATGATGATTGTTGTCAACATCGCCTACTCGTTCAATTGGCCCAAGGGACACGAGCAATTTTTCGTTGTCTACGAATTTCATAATCTTTACGATAAACTGAAATCATTTCATAAGTAGAGAACTTGCAGGATTTCTAACATGACAGGGCTATAATAGGAACGTTGTTTTGACGTTCCATAGGTACGAAGACATGTGTACGGATTCATTACGTGTTCCTATTGTCCGTCGAACAAACACACTCCTACCAGCATTAAATCCTTAGCGGACGGTGAGGGAAATGACCCTCACTAGCAGCTTATTGAGATTCTATCTCGTTGATTCTTAGATTTGCATATTCGACAGAACAATCGTTGCCACATCATAAAAAATAAAATAAATTCAGTTTTTGAGTAGATTATCGCTCACAAAATATGCGCAAAGAAAAGTTTTTTCTCTGATAATCAAGGACAGGGAATGCCTTTTGACTTTACTTCTTCTGTTTCGATTGCCTCTGTTTAGCTATATGATGAATACAGAATGAGATGCAGAAGTTCTACAATTTAAGTAACTGAAAACGGGTGCTACACGGTAAGGGGCCTGATGGTGATTGTAGTGGTGGTGCACAACCCGCATAAGTAAAACGCAAATCCATCTACAGCCTGAAGTTCAAAGGTTTGCATATCGTTCACCATCTTCGTATATTATTGTAACATCATAGCACTCCTTCAGGAGCAGTAGAACAAAAATTCCCTGACATCCTCATAGCATATTTCAAGCCTTTTATGAGCTTTGTCATGGCATTTGCTAGACGTAGGTTTCGGCCTTCCGGCCTCATCAAGTAGCACGGCGGCTTTCGATTTAGCCAACCAATCCCCTGTAAGGGAATATACCCCTGCATATAAGGGAATCGACCTACAAAGATTCGCTGTCACTGCAGTGTAGGCCGATCTTATGACTTCACAGACAGTGTAAATGATTCGGTGTCAATTCCCTTATTCCGTTGACAAAAACATGAGTTGTTTTTTAGCTCAAGCCGCACGCCGTCTCAGAGTACGTATTGACACGCGCTGCCGAACAGATCTGGTACTTATTTGATGAACTTAATTGATTATTCCTATTCTTGTTTCAAACCCCTAATTATTATCACAACATCCACGATTAGCAGATTCAGAATGCCTCAGAAAAAATCTATATTTATTGGCAACATGCAATTCATAATAAGCTCTCATAACAGTATGCACAGAGACTTTTGAAAAAGGACTAACTGAACAAATCATTTTTGTTTTATTCATTGAGAAGCATTAGCGTTGTTTCCACTATGGATAATCTTATTAAGGTCTCATCAATCGTACTCTATCAAATTATTATGATAACTCAACCATTTGAATTCGTTTATATATTGATTTCATCATAAGCTAACACATTACCATTGTAGCTCATCACGCGACAGCGTCGTGTGGAGCTCAGACTTTAACGTCACAGTCAGGAGGTTATAAGTAAGGGCACAGAGGATTGGCTGAACCGAAAAATACCGTGATATTGATGGGCACAGAAGGCCGAAACGTACGTCTAGCAGTACAACTGCCAAAACAGACGTCATGGAAGGCTTAAAATATGCTGTCAGGATGTATTACTTTTGAGCGAGGTCTTAAAAAACAGTCGAATATAAAGGATTTTATGAACATTATAGTAATCCCAATGTTTACGTGCTGCTAACGCATAAACACCGTAGTGTCCATACTGCTAAAAATGGGCTAAATGATGAATTCACGCTTTGAAATAACATTAATACAGTTTCGTTGTCTAGGGAGGAAAGGGAGGATCCGTGGAGTCGTTGGAGTGAAATGGAGTCATTCTACAAGTCATAGAATAGAATTTAAGGTGCAACTGGTAAAATTTATACCGAGATGATAATCACTTAAAGGCAGTAAAGTGACTTAAGATTTTGTAGACGCTGGAAGCCGATTATTTTGGTAACTCATGAAAACCCAAGGTAATTTTAGCACATTACAACATATAACAAAAGCTTTAGAATAAACAGCTATAACAATTCTTCTGATACTCACATTGCTATACATTCTATTATGCGTTGAAGAAGAGAAAATAGAATAACGATAATAGACGTCGATGACGTCCACTCGAATACCTGCCAAATGTAACAATGGCAAAGCGTTTTTGACAAAGTCGTCATAAGAGGATCGCTCGTTAGCTGCATTGTTGACGAGAACAGTAATTCGCAGAGGTCTTTCTTCCGCTGAAAATCATGACTATAGCCATCAAACCATACGAAATCTGGCCAATGTAGAGCATCTTGGTTCTCGTCTCTGACCAGTGTCTGGCACATTACACATATTGCCGTTCAGTAAATTACAATTTTGCTTGAATAAAAAAGTGAGTAAAATTTGTTGGCATGAGCATTGCTTTGAGGGATAGCAGAGCGCGGAGGGATGCCAACAACGAGTGGCAGCAGAGCGGTGGCCTCGGTATGTAATGCTAGCAACCGCCCTCACTATGAAAGGACGCGGGTTCGACTCACGCGTGAGGTTGAAATTTTGCATACTGCTTAGCATCCTCCGATGCTGTTTTGGGGGCATACTCACCAGATACTGTAGCTCTTCCGTATTCTCCGGCTTTCAGAGCGTACGCATTTCGAATTTTGCCATTCCTAAAAGATAGTCAGCATTTGAATTTATTTTTGAATGCCAAAAAAGCTCAAAGTGGACCGTTCTGGTCATCTCAGATCACCCCATGAACATAATTAACGATCTATAAATCCCATTCGAAAGTAATTAAACAAGACCAGAACTGCCTCCACTTTGACAAAAATTTAGCCAAAATCAACAAGCATTCCGCTGGTCTTGCGAATGGTGTTTCTCTTAAGCAGTGAATTGGAAATGCCAATTCGCAGCTATTTGAAACATACGATTAAAACCTTCCACTAACATGAAGCAGCATAACGAATAAAATGCACTTACCCCAAGATTAAGTCGTGATTCGCGATCCAAATTTTAGATAAATGCTTGGAATACTCCTAACGATCACCAATTTTCAAATCCTTCAAGGCTTACAAGTTATATTAATTTTTAAATGATATTCTTCTTATGAAAAAAGTAGAAAGATTCATACGCGTCCTTGACAATGTTACAACTTTGAACATCTAGGGTGTGATAACTCTTCAATAAATAGAAGACTTGTTGAATTGAGAGCCTGAATTTTCTACAAAAGAGACTTCGCTCTACCTAATGAAGAACGAAGCAAATCTTGTTGCTGAATCATTATCACGGCAAGTGGCGGCAGTACTCTCATCTTTGTTCATTAGCGTAGTTAGCCGGACATCACTTCCCAAAGGCACTCTCGGGAGTCTTTCTGGAATTTCCTTCAGGTATTTCCTGCCTGGACTTTCAGTAGGATCAAACTCCACTCATTTTCTCTTACAACAACTCCGTAGTGGTCGTGGTTAAGCCCTTCGATTTCCTTGGCCAAGCGATTGAGAACAGTTCAGTACAACTATTATGCCCTTTACTGAGCAACTCGTAATTTTCGGACTTTGATTTCACATAAATTGTTCTTGTATGGGTTTCGTTTACACTAGATCAGATTTATTTCATCAACGATGCCAGAAGATTTTTGGCAGTTTATTTCTAGGCCAAATATTTGCATTGTGAAGGTGATTATCGGATCCAATGCCCAACAATGAGTCCAGAACTCCGGAGGTTTCAAGCAACATCATCTATTTCTGAAAACATAATCGATCCTTTGCACTCGATCACATTCTCAAATGTTGCAATCCTACACGCACTCTTAATTCGTTTTGATGAATTAAAGTCCCAAACGATGAAGTTTGCAGAAATCCATCAATAGTGTCACATTATCGAACTGCTAACAACACGCATCTAATTTGTGAGCGCATGAGGTGTGGTGTTTGAAGCTGCTCCGCTACGCACACATGGGCGATGGTTCGATCCCACGCTAACGGTTCACCAAGCCTTCCATGGTTGCGGGGATGATTGATGATGGGCTTGTCTTGGAGATTAACAATATTGACTTGATGAATCATTGAGCCACCGCGAGTCATTATAAAGGGCACACATGCACCCTCTCACTTCGTACGATGTAGGCGAAGACGAGTCATAACCCATCTCTCTCGGATTGACCAACGCCGAGAGCCTCGTCCTTTGTTATTCTTTGTCTAGTTCGTAATCATCAGCTGCATTGGTCAGTGATAAATAGTGGTCCTGATCTCCTTATGGCGCATGATAAGCGAGATCAATGATTAAGCCACGAGCTAAGAAACGTAGCACGCCGCGCGACGCCACGTCGATCAAGATTTGTTTTTGTACAAACTCTGTAGGGGAGTATCTTGTATAACGGTTACGAAATCTTTCGTGATTTATCTCATTTCTGCAAATAATTCTTAAACATCAATTGAACAGTCTGGTTTGAAGGTTTTTTGCTTTGTAAGTGATTAATTAGACTCAATAAGTATCCTAGACTCAAAATTAAATCAAAAATTTCTGCTGACTGCAACGATTTGGAGCAAATGCAAATATTCCTGTCTAAAAAAGGAAACGGTTGCGTTCAATGCAGTTCCGACATTTTCGTCATTGAATAACAGTAGCGTCCATTCTCCAGCTTTGAATTCGCTTGTATAATGCGTTTGATTAGATTTCAAATTTCAAAGAATCCTTTACTGACAACTGAACCTCTAGCAATTTTGAAAATGCTTTAGAAAACCTTCTTTTGCTGTGGGAGTTTCACTTCAGTTGTGAATGACGAAGTATTAAGTGTAGAATGCTCCACTTGTTTCCAAAGTGTTTGTGAAAATTCTCCGATTTAGAATGTGATGAATTTTGTTCTATCTGGTAATCATTTTTGAGCCACGCATGTCAGTGGTCTGTCAAAGAGGGCTGACTTATAGAGCCCGATACACGTGTTTCGATCTTGCGATCTCATCAGTCGGGCAATTACCCTTTCTCGTCTTTTGCCATCCATGTGTGGGTGCTCCAGTCCCCACACTAAGAGTTAGCGACGGCTCAAAAATGATTACCAGACATATTGAAGTTTGAGCTGTGGTCTCAAGAAAACACTTGAGACGAAAGTTATGTTATACTGAATACACTAGCCACGAGCCATCGGGTGTACAACACTCTGTGTTCGGTGATAATTTCACTGGACATGGAGTGTAAAACGTTCGTCGCCGCTAAATGTTAGTGTGAGGACTGGAGCACACACACTGGATGGGCAAAAGACGAGAAAGGGTAACTGCGCGACTGATGATCGCAAGACCGAAACACGTGTATCGGGCTCTATAGGTCAGCCTTCTTTGACAGACCACTGACATGCGTGGCTCAAATAATTATTATCAGGCATATTGAAATTTGAGCAGTGGTCTTAAAAAGGCACTCGAAACGAAAGTTTTGTTCTATCTTGTTTGCGTGTATAACGGCAATGAGTGATATACAAAGCATTCAACATCGGGATCCGTATCAAAAAAGCGCAAAAAGAGTTGAAATATGTTTAATTTTCACGGTTGTCTAGGTTCTACTAGAGATTACGGATTGCTAGGACGCATGGGCGTTTTACTTACTAAGAATACCTACTGGAACTTTCTTCGCACTCCTATTTTTCTGTCATAATGAAGTGCTCCGACCACCTAAATATTATATATTTTTATATATAATATATATAAATATAATATAATATAAATATATATAAACTATACATACAACATACATGAAAATGGAGAAAACTTATCTTGATTAACTGACGCGAGGTTGATAAAACAGTTGTAGAAATTCGGCTGACGTTTCGGCGACCCGCCTTCTTCAGAGCCTGGACGAATATAGTATTAGTCTATTTGAATGATCGGATGGTCTTATTTATATGCTGCCTAGGTCACGTTAGAAGATCAAACGAAGAAAGGGCGCGAGATCTCGCGTGATGGTGACGCACTCGTCCTTCCGATTCATTTGAATGAATCCTGGCGCAGGAATCAAAAACGTCCACGCGCAAGACTCTTGAGGCATTTTGGATAAACGCCCAAAACCCCGAAATGAATCGGAAGGACGAGTGCGTCACCATCACGCGAGATCTCGCGCCCTTTCTTCGTTTGATCTTCTAACGTGACCTAGGCAGCATATAAATAAGACCATCCGATCATTCAAATAGACTAATACTATATTCGTCCAGGCTCTGAAGAAGGCGGGTCGCCGAAACGTCAGCCGAATTTCTACAACTGTTTTATCAACCTCGCGTCAGCTAATCAAGATAAGTTTTCTCCATTTTCATATATCAATTGATTATGCCGAGGTTTATAGAAAGTCGAACTTTTGAATTGTTGCGATACAACATACAGTTGCCAAGAGAACCAGCTCTGAGTTCTAAAAAGATGCTTAGAACTCCGGAAACTAGGCGCATTTTTCTCTTTGTTGGCACAGCTCACTAAGAAGCCTTACTCGTGAGTAAGTCTTTCAAGGGTCACTCCAGTTAGATACCAAGAAATCCTCCGCACAACTTTTCTCCGAAAGCCAAACATTATAGAAATTGTATCTCATGATTTCTGTAGTTCTATCACAGTATCGTCAAAAGAAGTGTGAAAAATTAACTGGAATGCATAACATCCCAGACAAGTAGCCTGCGTGTTGATATGTAGAGTTTTCTAACATGACTGGGCGCGCTTCCTAATAGTTATACGTTGTAGAAGCTCCTCAAATAGTGATCTAATTTTTTGTAGCAATAAAGTTTTTTGGAGAGATTTCACTGAGTAACTACCGGTAATGGTCTCTGGGTAGTTTAAATACGCGCTGATCAGACCGATAGCAAAACGTTTTGTTCTTTCCGTTAGTCAAAATCTTTCCATGAAACAAACTTTCTATTGAAATCAACATTTTTTGATTTATCAGATGATCATAAGAACATAGGTAAACTAGAAAAAAAAGCCTTTACGATAGCTGAAAAAGAGTTTTTTTTCCGTAAGAATGTGTTTTCCTCAAGAAAAAAATATCATTTTTTAACAGGTGGTCGCTCTTTTTACCAAAAATATCACGTGTCGTAGCGTTGATCTTCGAGTGACTCGAGCGAGCACCAGCAACACTTCCAATTCTCCCTATTGTGTGCAAGAGTAGCCCAGTGGGTCTTCTTCACTCTATGAATTCGCTGAGCATCATGTCTTTCTTCGAGGCTTTTTGTGAAGAAATTGGACCATTGGGTTGGTGGTCCTTCTTTAGAGCGCTTGATATCCGGAGGAATTCAGACGGTAATGGCTCTCGTCCATCGGCTGTCGTTCAAGCACATCACGTGTCCGGCCCACCTTATTTATTGAAAGTACCTGTACAAAAGTTCCCTTTGTGATATTCTATTTCTTTGTAGATATTTAGTGCCTCTAACATACAAACTTTACTTATGAGAACCGAAAGTCCTTATGCGATATTCAAGTGACGGAAGAACTACTTTGAATTTGAAACGTAATCATTTTTTCGCTCTTGCACCGTTCTGAAAAATTTGCCAAAAATATAGCAAAAAGTCGTTTACAACCCCAAGTTGAGCAAACAAATCAAATCTAGTGCAAAATTAATTTCACTTTTGCTGCTTTGAACAGTAAGGAGGGCTTTTTGATAACATAGCACATTATTTAAGCTGCCAGGATTTGAGCTTTTGATTGATTAGTAAAACATTATGGAAAAGTCTATGTCCAATAAAGAGGCTATTAAACAATAGCGGGTCAGCAGGTGTACACGCCATCCCGAGTTGGTTAGACAGGCCACTACAATCAACACTATAGACTATAGAGGATGAAGAAACTTCGTAGGCCGCCAACTACCACTTTTTCAAGTGTCTCAACATCTCATAGTAGAGAAAACGCCTATCCAACCAACAGGACGCTGAAAGCCCTTTCAAGAATTCGTCGAACCCGAGGCATCTGTTTAAATGTAGCAGAAATCAACAAACTACTTCTCAGCAGCTACTATGTGTTGATTGTAATGGTTCCTATTTTCACTGATAGAGATGTATCTGTTCCTAGTTACATTAATGTAAGATTTGCGGTCCAGAACCACAGTTACTTTTGAACTGACCTCATGTCAGCCAGGACGAATCAACGTTGACCAGTCGATAACATTTCTGAAAGGATAGGTTTCCGATCAAGTTTCATTAGAACGATGTTTATGAAGAACGCATTGATTTTGAATGCCCATTCACCCTTAACAAAATCGGTGTCGCCGAAAGATTCAAATACGTGCGCTCAGTTTGCATAGTCAATATGATGAACAATCACGATTTAGAGCTGAACAAGAGCAAGCAAGGCACTTGGAGAGCGTTTGAGAACATTGACGTTGTAAAAAAATGCAAAGAACATCCAACTCCATAGCGAACATTCGACCAGCGATTACCGACCGTTGCCTCCACAAAAGTTCCAGGAAACTACTCGCTACGCGCGTAAGATGTAAGGACATTTGCAGTTATAAAACGCGGAAACGAAAGGTCGGTGCAAAGAGTGTTCCGCTCCTCTCAAATGGGAGAAGAGAACCGAAAATCTGACATATGGCAACGATCGGAAATTGAGCGCCTTTCTGCACACCAGGATGTCAGCGATCCTTAGGCTAGACACATAATACACTTTGATGACAGTCGATGGACGATAGACGTAAACAGGGAGAATCTTGTGGAATGTCCAGCACACAATAGGAAGGCCACCTGATGCGGTCTCACTTGTTGGCAAAAAAACTTGTAAGAGGGACATGATGCCCAAGCAATCCCTTCAATAAGAAGCACTTACTGAGGCTGTTTGACTTATTAGAAGAATATGGAAAGCTCCGCTCTAGTCACTCGACAATCAGTGGACAACAGATTGTACAGGTAATGGCATTCCACACAAAGACGTCTTGAAATCGCGGATTCCTGACAAAATCGTATTGAAAGTGCAGAGAGAATACTGTAGCAAAATTGTTCGTTGTTCAGCAATTCAACCAAAACGTTGCGGAAGTCTCAAAGCACGGAACGGCTGTAAATGCAATAGCTTATTCAACTTCGATCACGGCTCGTGAAACTCATAAACAGGGTCGGTCTATGATAATACAGCGCTGACGGTGCTTTCGTTTTGTGATTCGCGAAATAGTTGAGACAAAATTCATTACATTCCAAGTCGCAGGCTCTTCGGAAACACTTTGGAATTGAGTAAAATTTTCTGGTTCGAGTGCTATGTCGTTTACCATTTGGATACGACTTCCACAGCAAAAGGATGTTTTCTCAAAATATTTCCAACTACGTTCTGGAAGAACGTTCTGGGGTTATTCAATAAGCATGGGATAACTCCCATGCATATCACGGAAATATCACACTTTCTGATGTGTTGTGGGATTTTCCCGTTATGTTCCTAGATATTTTTCGTCTTCATTTTCACTTTGTTACAATCCTTCCTGTCTAACGACACAATCGCAGTTCGTGTCTTATTTCGTCTTCACTGAAGAAGGGTATTTCACATCGAGCTACAGTCGATGAAATCAACGAAGTTGAAGGGAAGGCACAACAAGCAAATTTGCTGCCGAACGGTGGTTTCAGCGCTCCGGTTTCGTGGATCGTGACATAAAAGACAAGCCTCGTTCAGAACCTTCGACAAAGTTTGAGTCGTTAAATGAAGCTTAAGACGCATGTTGAGAGTTCTTTAGATTGTAGTCGAAGGATTTATCGACATCGACGAGCCGAAACTTGGCGGACCGGCGGCAGAAAGTCGTGGAAACGATTGCCCTTATTTTGAAGAATAGTTATAATTGCTCTTGTTTGTAATTCTTGCGTGAATTTTTGAATTTCTATAAGTGTACCAGAACTTTTTACCTAAACCAATAATTTGTTGAAGATGCAGCGGTCAGTAGAGAGCTCTTCAAAATTCAGAATCTAGGCCACCGTATGCTCCGTAGCAATTCAGTGATCATGAGGACGTGTATACTTATTCAACTGAGAAAATGTCGGAATGCCATCAAATTTGGTTACTTTTTTCTCTGTAATACAACAATATCTCCTTTGAAGCGTTATTGTGGATAGACATTTCCAGGTCTTCAAACCTTGCAAACTGATTGAGTCGTATTGATCATTTTGTGTAGCGAAGAAAAATCCAAACTTGCATGTCATCATTGTGGCATCAGTAGTGTCTGCCTTGTGGCGTTATTATCTTAGACATCTTCAGGTCTTCAAACTACGAAAACTGATTGAGTCGTATCGATCACTTAGTATAATATAGGAAATTTCAAACTTTAAAATCGATTTTTCAGAAACATTACAGAAATAGGGAGACCACTGAAGGGAATGTAACCACTACACAAAGAAATGAGATTCCACTACATGAAATTTACAATAACAAATTTTGTTTTGTCTGAACATCGTGCGGAAATTGCGGAAGGACGGCGTTCTGTAAACATCTACTTTTGAACGTTGAAAAGATGAACAGGGTATGTAATGCTTAGTATTACATGACCTGCGTTCTCAAACATCGTCCACCGTGCTTTCCCATTTCGATACATTGGCGATTTCAAGGAACTAAATCATTTTCCTATCTCACTGCACCATTTGATGCCTTCAAGCAGCTGTTTAATCTAAGATTCCAATCCTAACACGATTTTCCGTTAACATCCTCATATTGGTGGATTTTTGGTAATATCTGATTACACACCTATTTTTCAACCATACTATTGTAATTCTATAGAGCTACTCAATTTGGCTATCAGTTGACCATTCCGATAAAACTGTAATTTATAAGCGTTCTAAATGCTAAAGGCTAACAAGAGCATCAAAGTATCGCAAACGCAGTTTCTGCTTAGAAATTTGTTACCGAAAAGTTTCGCAATCAGAATTGTGCCTCGTTTTTATTAGTCGATACATTCTTTGGAAGACTTTTCAGAATTGCAGTTGTGATTCAGGCGCTTTGTTGACTGTCGTTGCATCAAAATAAGAAGGCGGGAGCAGAATATAAGCCGTGTAACTTTAGAAATTGGCCCATTCACCGGAATTTTTCTTTAACTCGTCGCTTCTACGCAGTCCATTTTCATTCAGGATTTAGCAGAGATCTTCTCACCTCGATGACTGGCTTTTTGAGCTTCGCATAAACACAATGTGTCACTCAATACGCCTTCAAAGACTTTCTTCTGAATTAAGCGAGTTAAAGATCTTTTGAAGCACTTGAAAAAACCAGAAAAATCAAAGATCAGCCAATTCCACGTCACCATTGCATAGGTGCCGAGTGCCGAATCTTTGCTATCTCGTGGATGATCTGACACAAAAGATGTAGACAATAATTCAGTCTATAATACTTCATCTATTTTAGGAAAATGATTATTCTTGCAAACAAGGCACGACCTTCGAGCGCTCCATTTATGATTTTGCTGCTAGTCTCAATCTCAACCGTGTTTGGATGTGGAGTGATTCCTGGAGGTCAAAGTAATGAATAGGAATTGATATGGTGCTACAAATATTCCCATTCTTAGATGGTTAAAAACTCTAATCAGAATGAGCATGCCTAGCACTCCAACATTGCTTAATTGTTGTCGCAATCTGCGTTACCTATAGGCAGGGTTTTTTAAATTTATACAAGAAGTTCTATATAAAAAGAAGGATATAACTAAGATGTTTTTCACTGCAGTGACTTTTATGATTTAGCTAACACCTGGAGTTTATGAATGAACTCAAATGGGCTAACGTTTTGGAGTCTTCGCCTTCTCGGAGCCCATGATTAGGTTCGATTGTCCACTGTCGTTCGTCCTCGTTGTGGTCTTCGCCTTCGTTGCTGTGCACCTCCAATTTTCTTCAAAGGAACATCGCATCTCACTTGGCGATGTTATCGTATAGAAGATGATTGCTATACAATTTGCCAACGTTATTTATAGGCTGATAGTAGTTCAAATGACAACATGCCAGGACTCGACAACGCGAAATAGTGTCTGAGCCTTTTCAAAGTCGAGGGAATGCGATAAAGCTCTCGGCGTTGATCAATCCCTGAAGGATGCGTCATTCAATTGTCTTCAATTTCTAACTTTGTTTGAGGTGATTGAATGCATATCTGGCCTTTACAGTGACTCGCGGTGGCGTCCCGCTGACCTGAGTCAGTGCAGCTTAACCTCCCGTACAAGTCTGAGACCAGTCTGGCACCGATTTACCAACCGCGGAGGGATGGATGGCTTGGTGTGCCATGAGCGCGAGATCGAACCAAAGACCTCGAGTGCGATGCAGAACACAACGGACAACTGCGCCACACACGCTCATCGTCTACGGTTATATACATATCCATCTTCAATCAGCTGTTCAGAAATATCACTTCAGACCATCGATATGTTCTGAAAGATAGCCGAAATGTACATAAGCCAGTGAAATGCTAAACCTTGAAAAGGCTTAAAACAGTTCTCAGAGTAGATCGATGTTCTAAACGAAATTTCTAAAACAGTCTATTGAGAAACATTATTTATAAGAACAACTCTACATCAATGAACATTGTCGAGTGAGGATTTCCATTCGGGCGGTGCTCCAACGAAAAAGGGTCGACTTGAACGACAACGAAAACGAAACTTGTGGACGATCGACTCGAATTATCGGCCCTGAAGAAACGAAGACGTCGAGTTATCGGCCGGATAATGTTTATTTTTCAACCACGTGGTGTTATCTGATTTATAGAAGGAAGTGTTATTGAATTAATAATGACGAGGAGAGCCGGTTTTCGAAGTACTTGATATTTTAAATTACAACCACTCATTACAAAAACTGTGAAATTTTGTTGCAGCGAGCACTAGGACTTTCACAGCCAGCGGGCCCAGCAACTTACCTGTTATCGCGGTTTACACAAATAACAATCAAATCCTTGCCTTATTCCCTGGTATTGCAACCAGCAAGGAAGCTGTTCAGGCGTTAGCACAACGTTTCGCAATGCAAACAGTAAGTTTACAACCTAGGCATTTCATTCTTTTTCGTGAAATCTGAGAACACATAAGAGATTAGCCTCATTTTTTCACAAACCTTCAGCCTCCTGAGTTTACTTTAATTGCAAAGCTTCACTTATGCCAAATGAAAACACTTCCGATCCACTCTTCGGAAATAGTGAAGGAAATTTACTTTTTAGGTCATCGATGTCCTCGAAATTGAAGGTCGGAGAGAACTCTTACCTGATTTTGTGATCTCCAACATTCTGGGTCAACTTCAAGTTAATACCACTTACGAACCATTGCTATGTCCGAACTTTCTCACACCAGAAAGTAAGCGTAGGTCATCAGTGTTGGACATGCATTTAGCAAATTTTAATCCGAACTATATGGGGCATTCAAGAAGCAGAGCTATAATTATTTTTTTTTACAAACAAAAATATGTTGTGCAAACTTATTACAAAATATCTCAGAGTTTGAGGAAAACTATCAAGGAGCCATAACATCAAATTCTTTCAAACTGAGATTATCTTTTCAAATATTACACATATTTTATTTTGAGAATGATATAGTATTCAGTGTGCTAACAGGTGAAGGTCTGTAGGTTTTGAAAAATAAAAGAAAATTAGTGTCCAACATTGTTTTAATCTTTCAGTTGTCTATTCTACAGAAGAAGTGTTTCCGAGACTTATAGCTTCTAGAAAACGCTGTGGTCGCCAGCTGTATTATCGTCGGTAGCACGGTGACGGGATTTTGCCCAATGATGCAGCTGAAGAAATGTCAGGAGGTTGCAACGGCTATCGACGACAAACACTTGACCCTCACAGGAACTCTCATGGTTTGGACGGCTTTCTTATCTTCTCAACTTCGTATTATTAAGTAACAATTCTATGTAGACTACGAATATCATCATGGCTAATTGGTCGAGGTCGATGTGACAAAATGTTGTGGACAGGGCGCTTCGGTTGTTAAGATCGGGTCCGTTCGGCTCGCATTTGTACACGGTAACGGTCACTGTCAACTGAAATTGAAGGTGTACTGTGATATTATTGAGACAAACATTTTTATCTAATCGATGTTCATTTTGGCACTACGTTATTGATAAACTAGCAACCATATGAGTGTTGAAGAATCAGAGTGGAGCAGTAAATTATATTGAAATAAACAATGTGATGAATTTATGCTTAACACTTCATTTGAAAAATAACCGAGAAGATCCCACATTTATTTTTTACAGGCTGAATTTATGCTGTGAATTAAATAATATTACAAGGGATTATAAGGTAGCTGGAGTCGATTTTACAACAGCGTCGTTCTGAAATTTCAGCTAAAAATTCACTCATTCGTCTTTCGAAAAGTGAACAATTCCATGTTCACGCATTCACATTTTGTGTGCTCTAAAATTGACGCCAGTGAATGCGCTTGATTTATAGATATTACTCATATCCACAATGGAAGTTGGTGAATAGAAACCAAGGTGCAAACCTTTGATCTTGTAGTTGGCGATTTGCATCAAGTGCTGCCTCTTGTCTCATGAAAAATTTCTAAAATGACAAATAAGAACGTAGTCGTTCGAGAGATTTTGAACGCTCTCTGTCAACAAATTCATAGGTATTCATTACATTAATTTCAATAAAGAGTTGAAAAGCTGTAAATACCAAAACCACTGATGAAATCTGAGTGATTGTCCTAGTGGATAAAAGGGGTAGTTGACAAGGGTAAGCTATTCTAACACTCTCGGGACAAGTGCCCTTCAGTGGATTAACTCTGAAATTGCCGGAGAGCAAGGTAATGACTTTGTGATCAATTTTACGATCCCCCGTTTCAGCACATTATTCGTTTCCTTACAGTTTTCAAGACTAGTCGATTTCCTATCGAACACAGATGATGTGGCGTGCGAAGAACTTGAGAGGGTGTCACATGAATTACTCACTTCAAGTTCAGAACAATCTGGTGGACGACTCCATTATGTAGAAGTAGATCAATATACCGTTAAAAACACTAATCTTCGTTCCTCGCCTTTTCTGCGGCATGTAAAATGGACTGAATTCTGAACTTTCGCATTCAATCACTATCATGAGCATACGCAGTCTTCTCCTGAGGATTTATTGAATGCATCCTTGTAAAAAAGAATAAGGATCGTGTTCAAAGAAAACGGAGAGGTCACGTTCGAGCAGGCTGCGGTCCTTGAAATTCTTGTCTCGTAGAAGCTGCTTCAGAGCGTGAAAAAGGTGCTAGTCCGTTGGAGCAATAATAGGGCTTTAAGGTGGATGTGGGACCGTGATCCAGTCCAGTTCTTCAAAATATGGTTCTGACGACTTTGCAATGTAAGGTGGTCGGCTATATACATCTGTTTGCGGTTACTTATTTCATCTAGAAGGCGAGCGATGGTATCACTTTCGGACTCAAGTGCTTGTCCAAGCTGTTGGAACATTCTTCACCGTGTCGCAGTCTTTCGACGATAGTCAAATTTGTAAGGGAAAAACCTGCATAGAACAATAATATGAGATAAATAAGGGACAATCCAGTATTGCTTCTGTAATGCAACAAAAGTGAATCGATGTAAAAACGAGCGGGCCAACGCAGTCATTCCCTTCAACTTCCAGACGGGTTCATTTCTCGGCAATATACTCTACAATAAAACAATTACACGGTTCGCCTAAACCTGAGGATTCAAATGAAGACTTTCTTACATGCGACCCAATTATATATAGATCTGATTTACGTATATACCATTCGCTTCGAGTATTTCTTTAGACCACGCCTGAATTTCAGTATGCTTGATATTCATTTTTGAGCCATGCATGTGGTGTGCAATGGGCACTTATACAGTGCAATACACGTGTTTCGCCCTAACAGCATGGTCAATTAATTGCATAGTGCCTTTTCGTGCACGTCAGTTCTACCTCGGGAATCTACCCCATAAATATGCAAAGAGCGATCACATCGTTTTATCAAACGATGAAATTAGCTCAATGTCAGCATCATACCGTACCTTCGAATCTGACCGCGACATTCTTCGTATGATTATTCCATTTAGATAGGAGATGATCAAGAAACTGTCATCGAGTGAAATGAACAGCGCGCATGAAACGAATTCGTTTTCAGCAATGCCACAAGCAGGCACCAGCATTCCTCAGTGTAACCAAACCCGGAACGCGAACTCGACGATATCTACAAATAATTGCTGGACGATAGAAGTGAAGATGTTAAACACCATACACATACTGCTACGGTCTATTCACCAAATCCGTGTCTTCAAACTACAAAAACAACTCTAAAGGGTCCTGAAGTGTGTAGAGCGCAAATCAAATGATTAGGAAATCGAAAGTTCTGGGCATCAAAGAACTAGGTCATGCGAAAACAACGTGTGACGTTATCCCCCTGTGTTCGTGATCCTTTCAATTCCACTATGCCAATGACAATTAGGCTATAAGTAATGTCGAGCTTTTGCAAGACAACAATATGGTTTACTCACATTTGGTTCTTCATAACAACTGCAATGTGGAAACGCGAAGAACTGCGCGTGGAAACAATCCTTTTTGATTACACTGTAGACAAATGAAGCAAAGTGAGAGAAAACAAAATCCATAAATGATATCACAAACAGTGTAGTTTTTATTAACAAAAAATCGGGATCTAAAAATCAGTCAGTGTGCTGGTGCGACTTTAAACAACCCCAATTATGATGAAATAGGATTATTACTAACAACGGTTTTCAAAATTTCTCCAGTGTGCTTCCGCCAATGTTTCGGGTATTTTGCCACAGATACCCATAATTCTCCATGACGTGGCTCTGCTCCCTCGCATTTCTTCAACACTTTCTCTTGTTCATCCTAAAATCTTATTTCAGTGAGTTCAAATTCTGTTTGATAAACCCTATATCATAAATTTGTCGTAAAAATACCTCTGTGCCCAGTAGCAGCTCAAACTTGCAACAATGTGCATATGCATTTCATTATCAGGATCAACATTAATAGCTCGTTGGAATCATTCTCGAGCTTTCTTGCCCTGAAATACCATCACTCTTCGAGGATTTACCATAAGTTAGAACTTCGACACAAGAATACTGCCTTTCGTTCAGCCCAGAACAACCGTGCAGCTGCTACTAATATATGCCGATTATGTTCGCATCGCTTCAAAGCTTCAACCGACTTCGCACGTCGACCATACCGCTCCTCCATCCATATTGCTTCACACCAAAGTCGTCCTAAACTATTCTGCTTCTTCATGTGTTTCGCAACTGTAGTTTCATTCGACTTTGACGACGGTTGTATTGAATGAGTGTGCATGATGAACATTTCACATTTCTGTTACACCTTTTGACTCGTTGTATGACGATCTTAGAGCAGAGAAAACTGATAGTGTACTTACCTGAACCCTCACATTCCTGCAGAGCGCGAACCAGCCTTTTCGACGCAAGTTCACGAAAACCGGAATGCATCTTCAACCGAACTGACTAACCAAAGTTCTTCATTTCGTGGATCACGAATACGAGCCTTAATGGGTGAATCCTGTAAGTTCAACAAATTCGAGACTATATGCCATCTTTGAAAACTGCAATGTACATCTACAACTGTCCGTCATCCGTAGTATGAATTATACAAGGCTCATACATTACGGTATGCTTTTCACGCTTGAAGTCACATACGATTTTGTTAATGTGAGGTATAAGTCATTATCGTTCAATCGTATTATCGAAGGTCTCACCTCACAATAATGCAACAAGTTGCCTCTTACGTGAAATTGATAGCGGACTCAATTCCCACTTCGAGACTGACAAAGTTGCCTACCTACTAATTGGGAACCGATTACACAAGCGAGTGATTAGAGATCAAACTTCTTCAATGTGCTAACTGTTTGATTGACCCTTTGGGAATGGCAGAATATTCAATATCGCCAGTGGCGTGCGACTTTCGTTCTCCAACAAAAATTTTTTTTGTTCGAGATTAGTTTAGTTCTTCCGAATACTCGAATAGAACATTATTTCTTTACAAGTCTGCATACTTTTTGTGCATAGATAACTTATACGTGCGAAGAAAACTGCGAATGTGAAATGTATTTCATATTAATTCTCACAATGCGCTATTAAATCTTTTTGAGAACCAGTTTGAGCATTAACTTTGCCGAGATTCAAGCTATCGGATGCATTCAGTGTAATCCAATAAGAGGCGATCCACAGACTTTGGCTTGAGCAGATAAAGCAGCCCGTACATGGAACATAACGAGCGTGCTTACCACTGCACTACCCGACCTGTTCACCTATCGGTCAATACTCTTCGACAAATAGTTATAACGTCATAAACAGTGCCATAAAAAGCAGTAAAAAAAGAATTCTTCATTGAGATCTATAACCTTTCTTTGGAAAAAGTTAACTCCAACTCACTGCATGAAACTGTGCGCCTCCATACTTCGGTTCATGTTACTCGAACAACTCACAACAAATTCCAACTTGTCAATATCCATACCGGTAGATCAAAACCTCAACATCTATTGTAATCAAGAGAATCTCGAGATACACACTGCATAATAACTGATGAGCAGAAATTAAGACTAACGCTTTCGGGACCGTGGACTCACCTCCCCTGCATCTCTAACCCCTAGCGTGAGAACACATTGAATGTATTGTTGTGTCGTCATTTTCCTATGTTAGGTTATATGTAAATACATTTTGTTGTTATAAGTAGTAAGCAATCGAAACCACACAATAATACAGTCAAGACGTTACCACGCTGGGAGTTAGGGAAGCCGAGGTGGGTCCGCGGTCCCAATAAGTCTCATACATTGCACATAAAAGAGATAGGGTCACTAAAACAGTAGCTGAGAAAGGATATAGTCAAAGATTAGAAGAGGAAAAGATCGAAAGACAGAAAAAAGGAAGGAAGAAAGAAAATGGAGGTAGAGAGAGAGAGGGAAGATAAAAGTAAAGCAGAGAAGAATTAAGAAGGATATGACAACGACATAAATACAGAGAGATGAAGGAAAGAAGAAACGAGGATAGGAAATAGACACAGGTAGAAATAGAAAGAAAGATAGAAAGAAAGAAGATAGAAATAAGAACGCAAGGAAATAGACTCGGATACAGAGAGAAGAAGAGTAGAAAGATCAAGGGAGTAGAAAATGAACACAAAGAAAGGAGAGATAGAAAGAGGTAGTCAGAAAAGAAGATGTAGATGCAGAGAGAGACAGACGGACAGACAAAGAGAGAGGAAGCATAAAGGAGAAAGATAGGAAACAAGAGAGAGAGAGAGGAATAAGAGACGGATACAGGGGAAAGATAGAATGAAAGAGAAGATAGGAGTTGAGAAAGAAAGAAAGGAAAGGCACGATGACATGAAACACCTCTAGGGAGCTTCGGGGAACTCAATTCTAAAGAGGAGCAGACGGCCAGAAAGCAGTGCCAGTTTCACCTTCCGAGCTTTTCGTAACATGTTTTGCAATTGCGTCTTTTGTCAACCACAGCATCCTATCTGACCTCGCATGCGCACTCCTACGCACTCCTGGTTTATTTTTATATGTTCCTTTAGAATTTTGAGTTTTTCCTTTTACTTTTGTTCTCTTAGTTTTTTTTTTTTACTTTTGTTAAGCTCTACTTTATCTGTTTTGATTGATCCGTTCCTGAAAAATCAGTTTAAAAGTCTCTGAAATTATATAATGTTTATAATAGCGTAATAATATTTTGGAGGCCTTTTTCTTTAGCCTCAAAGTTACTAGTTGATTACAGTTTTTTTTTTAACGGTCCAGCCAATAAGAGAATTCAAGGTTTCTAAGGACATTTTTGAGAGGAAAGTCATTTCAAGCCCAATTTTGTTCTATTTCTATTTTCTACTCTAGATATTATTATTATTATTATTCTATTTATTATTATCATTTTTTATTTATTTCATTCCTATTTATTTTATTTTATTATTACTATTCTATATTATTATTATTATGATTATCATTAGTATTATTAATCTGATTCTACTTTCTATTCTAGATAATGGAATATTCTGTTCTATTTTATTTTTACTTTATTTTATTTTATTATTCTATTTTATTTTTCTAATAGATCAGATTGAAATATCGACTTGGTTGGTTTTTTTGGGCATCAACAATGAGTGGTAGGAGTTGAACCCGCAATGCCTCCACGCCATGAGCGCGTCTTATCACTATACCACCGATTCCACCACTCTGCCCGTTCTTTCTTTTTGTATCGGAGCTAAGCTCGTTAAAGGTTGTTTGCTGGCAGCTACGATAGTCTAATCGAAGACGATAGCACTTTTAATGTACTGATAGAATACTGCCCTTCGGTATGGATGAAATGCGGGTTCAACTCCCGCCTGATTTTGAATGTTTTGCAAGGCTACTCACTACTCTGAGATGCAACAAATAATAGTATACGACTGATAAGGAGCAGTAGAAATGAAGGATCTATTAGTAGTGTTAATGTGCAATGTTGTTTTCGCTGTCAGTTAGTCTTCACTAACCCTTCAAGAGACCGTGGAATCACGGCCTTTGGATCTCGAGCGCCCAGCGTGTTACGTCTAACAGTGGAGTCTAATGGCGTCTGCCATTGTTAGACGCCACAAGTTCAAGCTTAGAGACGCAGAGGCCGTGGGTCCACGGTCGCATAAGGGCTAAAATCCTACAGAACAATACAGAACGTTTTCATATGACTTAATTTTATTTTATTGGAGTATACGACCTGTCATTCCATTATGCGGATCCTAGTTATTCTAGCGTTCAATTTATCTATTTCCATTCACCTCTTTGCTTGAGAGTTCTCCTAATGTTTTTGATGGTTATTGATTTGACATTCAAAATGTATTCCTGAAGAGTTCCAGAGAGAAAATGTCTATAACAATTCCGGGATCGCTGGGTAAACAAGACCAAGAAGCACTTTATGGGAATGCCTGCCCCGGCAGGCTATGTTCCGGGAGTAGGAAGAGGTATGTGGATACATTTTTAGCTCTTGTCTTTTCCATCTTTTCATTTTTCTCTCTATTCTTTTTCCATCAATTTTCAAGAGATTGTAATTGCTGTAATGAATACGCTACTACAACTTATAAAAGCTGCATATGACGGGAGAATGCTGTTTTAGTAAAGTTTTTCACTACTGGAAAATACTTGCTTGTGTTATCAAATATCGAGTAAGTTTGAGGCATAACCTGCAGCTTGAGGCCCTTTTCGTTCTGAAAAGTTTGGAAGACTGATATGTAATACAGTTTGCTTGTCAGAAGTAGATATACGACTCACTTATTGCGGGCAATCGTCAGCATTTTTCCCCATACTTTTCTTTGGCCCGTGGTCGTGTGCCCGTGCAGGATACAAGCCAGCGTAGAATAACATAAACTCACACAGTCATCAGTCTTCGTATGTAAGCAAAATACGGCAATTATGAAGCCAGTGATTAGAGATGCCATGCGATATGCGCGTAGTCGATAATTTCGACCCCGCGCCCGGTATTCATCAAGCCTTGTACTTTTCTCAAGTCGGGGAACTAGTATAATAATTGTCTCGGAGAATAGCAACACTGTGACGCATTGGTAAGCCACCGCGAGTCAACATAAAGCCAAATATTCATCCAGTCACCTCAGGTGATGCTTGGTGAATTTGAATCCATGCGCATCCCATAGGGATTCCTCAGTCGCAAAGACTTCATCTTTTACCCTTTTTATCCCAGCCCTGAAATAAAGCACGTTATTGAAATCCACCCACGTGCTTCTCCTAACTATCAAAGTGTTCCCATTGATCGTGCTGAATCCTGTACTGTTTGCTTGTGAACTACGCCTCATAACAGCAGCCTCGACATTCCATTCTACATCCATACATGGTGAACATCCATAAGACCATTGTTTGATTGCTTATATGAACTACCCAATTTCTAGACTCTAATTAAGTTCTGATAAAGTAACACTCTACATTTTTGTAGTCTAGTGCGGTAGATTGGACTATTGTTTCAAATATTTCAAATATACACGTATATCACATCTATGGGTGCCGTAGCCGAGTAGTTGTCATGCTCGTCGCAGCGCGCGTGAAGCTGGGTTTCAGGTTCCACCTCTCAACTCTCTCCGGCAGTCAACAACGATGCTCTGAGGAACTCCACAGTCAGGTTATTCTCGAGATAGCTAGGAGACTCGCTCAACCACTATTTTACGACGTTCCAGAAGATGGAAAAGCGAATTGAATGCTAGAAGTAGTGAGATCCGCTCAGTGAAAAAAGAACCCTGTGAAGACGGGTCTTTAAAGTGTCAAAATATCACATGTATATTCATATGTGTACATATATAGAGGAGGGCAACACAGTGGTTGGTGATGTGATGTAAGGAAACAAGGTAATAAATCAAGAGCCGTTTTGATCCCTTTCTTAACATTATTTCGCATTCGTTTAAGTGAACGCCCAAGAAAGCTTTATTTCAGCTGCCTTTGAGAATGCAAGAAAATCATATTGACCAGCTTCCTATCGCATTTATGCCGAAGATGAAATTTTTTAAGCAGGAGTCGAAGCAACACGTGAAATTATTGAAGATCATTGTTGAGGATAAATTCGTGGAAAATAATCAAATATGAGATGCTGAGATTTGCACAGCTAATTTTGACAACGGGTCACGTTAAGAAAAAAATGGGTTCTTTCTGATTAGGAGGGAACAAATGAAAAACCGATCTCATTCGCTGGAGAGGAACTTTCGTAGCAGTGATAGTAGCCAAAAACCAAAAAAGTAAAACTCAATCTTATTTCACCTTCTAAACCGTTTTTTCAGAAAATAAGCGCATCCCTAGGATCAGGAGAATTTACGCTATTAGATGATCACTAATAATTTGAAGAAAGAGCTCTGTCTGAAAGCACAAATGAAAATACCAGTGAAGATCAGAAGATCAAAAGGGTTTTCCAAAAAACAAACACATTTTTGACTTCTTTCAAGCTCTTGCTATATTTCGAATATTGGTGCCTTAAGGCAGGAATTTTTCATCCAGCAAAATGTTAGCGAGATAAGAGAAAAAAACACGTGGTTTTATGAAACATGATTTTATTTCCGAATGTCACAGCGTTGTACAGGGGTGATTTGAAAATCGGCGACGTGAGGCTGTAGCATGAAATCTCAGCTTTCGCTCTTGAACGGTTACTAACACTCCTTTGAAAAGTTTTCTCTAGCGGATGAGAACAGCTTTTTATTTATTCCCTTCTAAACAGAAAGAATCAAAAATGACATAACACAACTAATGCATACGTGTGTACATCCATCTATATGCCCGTGCATCCTCAGAATGGATAGGCAGTATTCGTTTTATAAGCCTGTAGACATCTCTACTATAAGGTCTATCAACTAAAAACCATTGAGAGTTATCCAAAAGCAGAAATCGTCATAAATGTTCCATTTTCTTATAGGTGCAACTGGATTCACGACTAGATCTAATATTGAAGCGGCAAGAGATTCGACTGACGTACCTGAGACGGGGACAGGGCCTCCATCCAAGAAGCCAAAAGAAGATGCCGCCAAAGACGACACTGAAGAATCGCTCAATGACAATAATTATGACGAAGTCTGTAGAGTTTTCTTTACAGTGTTTTATTTGGGCGTTTAGTTTCCGTTATGGGATTCTACTTGTACTTTACAGTTTGAAGGTTATGCTGGTAGCTTTGTTCGCAAAGGATCCATACGATAAGGAAGACGAGGAAGCGGACGAAGTTTACTTGGCTGTAGAGACGAAAATTGATGAACGAAGAAAAGATTACAGGTGATTTTCGAAGAGCTGAGCAAGTTTCGATTGAATTCCGAACCTAGTTTCGTTTCAGAGAGAAAAAATATAAAAAGCCATTGAGAAGTACCAAAAAGAGCGACCGAAGATCCAGCAAAAGTTTTCAGATCTGAAAAGACAGTTGAGCGAGATCAGAAAGTCTTTCGTGTTTATCGCTACTCTTGCACATAACCGTGATTGTTTTCAAGTCAAGTGTCCAAACTGATTTCATAAGTTACTAAAGATGGATGGGTGGCTATCTCTGAAGTAAGAGATTCGAGAAATGAGGCAAAAAGGAATCCTAGAGCAGAAAATTCTGTATTTTCTTTTTTATTTTTATGAACCTATTTATTTCCTACCGTACCAAAGCAAACTATCAATGAACATCGTGTATATTTAGTGATATTTTGTGGTTGTCGTGGTAAGCGTGCCCTTCGAAGGTTCAAACCTGTTCCCGACTCACTTATGGCCATGTCTATGACCTACGAGAGAAACTACTTCAAGACTTGATAGTCGAGTTTAGTCCGGAATGACAACACCGTTTGGTTCCGGTTTCAAAGTACATTCGGAGGCATCCAATCATCGTTAGGTTTGTAAACGTAGTCTACTGTTAATTCTTTTCTTAAACTTTTCTGAACTGAGCAAACTATTGTGCGTTATTATCCTTCTGATAACTTTCCCTTTCTTTACTATTCAAATAACGCTTTGCATTCCATGAATCTTTTTTTCTGATTTATTTTTTCGATTGGAATCTAGGCTTTGACATCGTTAACTGCAAACATGGTGGAGCTGAATCGAGAACATTGGATGAAAGACGCCGTCGATGCCGAACGAGCCGGTTGCACGCTCACTTGTCAAGCCATAATGTTAGCCGTTTTTGAAACATTCTAAACTGGGATCTTTGTTTATTTCCTCAACTATGTAGCTTCCTACTCAGTTACAGTTGTTCGTCTCGGAATGTTATCTTTCTTCATACTGGATTTGATATGAGATTATTTAAGCCGGCACGCCATTGGAACTGGTGTAGAGGACGAGGATAAGAAAGACCACTTGGTTGGAGGATGCAGACTCTTTTGCGGAGCAAGGTACGAGAATGTTTCTTTCTATAGCTTTGTTAAGTAGATTTTTGAGGCGCTTAAGCATCTCAGTTATTAATAAAACCATATCAATATGTTAAGAATAGAAGTTCAAGGATTTGTTTCGGTTGTGGAAGTGTAATCCTGCAATTTTCGAATTTACCTCACAGGTTTTAGGAGCGCTAGCGTGTGCCCGTGCGGTTGACGCCCACGCTTTGAAGAACATTGAGAAGCGTAAGGGCCATCTGGCTAGCAGCTGCTCATTTCGAGAAAAACACACGGAACAAGGTTTGTCTTTTTTTCTATTGTTTACTTCGTTTATTTGTGAAACGAAAGATTCTAAAGATAAATCGTTTTAACTTCAGCGAGAAATGTGAGGCACTTCTTGCTGATGCAGCCACTTCGTGTCCACGAGTTGAAGTTCTATAGCTAATGTGTGCAAAATTGCGATGGCTACATGGTGACGTTTCTGGAGCTGGAGAAATCCTTGTTAAGGTATATTCAAGCCCAAAACCTCTAATTAGTGAATCATTTCAGACAATTTTTTTTATAGAATCATGGAATTAGAGAGTAGGAAGAGCCAATGTACATGTCCTTACTTATGATTTTCAATGAAACTTTCTTTGGAATGCGATTCCTACTATTGTCTCCGATTAAGCTGTTCACTCTTCTGTGTCCTTTCTAAGCATTCGAACACAACGCTAACTCCGAAGGCATCTGGATGGCTGCGGTTAAGCTGGAGTCAGAGAACTGCGGTGAGTTGGAGTCAGAAATAACGAATTTGCACGTGCTCGTCGCTTTTTTGAAAAAGCTCAACGCAACGCTCCTTCGGCAAGAATATGGATGAAGAGTGCTCGGCTTGAGTGGTGTAGAGGGCAAAAGAGTTGATTAGAGAGAGACTTGAGAAGTCAGTTTCAATTACTCTTTCTGAAACTTTGTAGGAAAATCAGTTGTGTGGTGATTCATCATCGAATATAAGAGGTCCATAGAGCTTAATTCCAGGTATCATGATTCTGCAAACTAAAACATGATGTTGGGACAAATCACCCTTCAAGAGAATAATTATGACGAAGCCAGAGAAATATTCACTGAAGAGGTAGGTTCAGTGGGAACGAGGGCCATTCATGAGTATCTCAGCATTTTTACTGTTTATTCAAGATTAAAAAGTACCCGGGTGCTGTTCCTCTGTGAATGCTACTGAATCGTCTGGAAGAGTCACAGAAACAAATAATTAAGGCGAGATCTGATTTGGAAAAGGTTGGTCATTTTTCATCCGTTCCTTTAGGACGAGTTGTGAAATATACATTCGTCAACTTCAGGTAATCACGCTTTTGCATTTGTTCTGTACCTGTATTCTTGCTGTGGCAGTTTGTGGAGCAAAGTGATTGTCAATTAAAAGACTCAACCCTTTGCGGATGATCAGGGCCATCGTGACCTTAAAATATTCGGAGTTCTTTTTCAGCTGAACAAGGCTTTTTGTTACTACAGTTCAAATGATTCGATAGTTCAAATCTCGGGAATTGCGACACTTTGGTTGATTTCTAAAGAAGCTTTTGTATTACGTTGTAGTAACAAAAATAAAGTTATGTTTCACGTACGGACTGATTTACTTGCTCAGTCAAGGTCTGTGGATCGCTTCTTATTGAACTACACTAAGTTCATCCAATGGCTTAAATCTTGGCGAATTTGATGCTCGAACTGATTCTCACAAAAATTTTTATAGCGCATTGTGGGAGTGGAAATAAAGTCACATTTCACATCCGCAGTTTTCTTCGCACATAGAAGTTATATATGCACAAAGAGTATACAGACTTGTAAAGAAAGCAACATTTTTTTTGAGTAGTACGAAGAACTCAAAGTAATTCTCGAAACAAAGAAGAATCTTTGTCGGAGAACGAAAATCGCGCGCCACTGGCGATATTAAATATTCTGCCATTCCAAAAGGGTCAATTAAACAGTAAGCACGTTGAAGAAGTTTGATTTCTAACCACTTGCTTGTGTAATCGGTTCCCAAGTAGTAGGTAGGCAGCTTTGTCAGTCTGGAAGTCGGAATTGAGTCCGCTATCAATTTCACGTAAGAGGCAACTTGTTGCATTATTGTGAGCTGAGACCTTCGATAATACGATTGAATGTTGACTTATACCTCACATTCAACAAATCGTATGTGACTCAAGCGGAAAGCATACCTTAATGTATGGCCTTTATGTAATTCATGTTACGAATGACGGACAGTTGTAAATGTATATTGCAGTTCTCGAAAATGCTGTATGATCGCGAATTTGTTGAACTTAAAAGATTCACCCATTAAGGCTCGTATTCGTGATCCACAAAATGAAGAACTTTGGTTAGAGTCAGTTTGGTTGGAGATGCGCTCCGGTTTTCGTGAACTTGCGTCGAAAAGGCTGGCTCGTGCTCTGCAGGAATGTGAGGGTTCAGGTAAGTACACTATCAGTTTTCTCTGCTCTAAGATTGTCATACAACGAGTCAAAAAGTGTAACAAAAATGTGAAATGTTCATCATAGCAGACTCATTCAATAAAACCTTCTCTAAAGTCAAATGGATCTGCAGTTGCGAAGCACTGAAGAAGCAGAATAGTTTGAGACGACTTTGTGCTGAAGCAATCTGGATGGAGGAATGGCATGGTCGTCGTGCGAACTCGATTGACGCTTTGAAGCCATGCGATCATAATCCACATGTATTAGTAGCAGCTGCACGTTAGTTCTGGGCTGAGCGAAAGGCAGTATTCTTGTGTCGAAGTTTTGATTTATGATAAATCCTCGATGAGTGCGGGTGTTTAGGTCAAGAAAGCTCGAGAATGGTTCCGACGAGCTATTATGTTGATCCTGATAATGGAGATGCATATGCACATTGTTACAAGTTTGAGCTGCTAATAGGCACAGAGGTCTTTTCACGACGAATTTATAGCACAAGGTTTATCGAACAGATTTTTTGAACTCACCGAGATCGGATTTTAGGATGAATAAGAGAAAGTATTGAAAAATGCGAGGGAGCAGAGCCACGTCACGGATAATTAAGGGTACCTGTGTCAAAAGACCCGAAACATTGGCGGAAGCACACTGGAGAAATTTTGAGAACCATTGTTAGTAATAATCCTATTTCATCATAGTTGGGGTTGTTTAAAGTCGCACCAGCACACTGACTGATTTATTAGATCCCGATTTTTTGTTAATAAAAACTACACTGTTTGTGATGTCATTTATGGATTTTGTTTTCTCTCACTTTGCTTCATTTGTCTACAGTGTAATCAAAAAGGATTGTTTCCACGCGCAGATCTTCGCGTTTCCACATTGCAGTTGTTATGAAGAACCAAATGTGAGTAAACCATATTGTTGCCGTGCAAAAGCTCGACATTACTTATAGCCAAATTGTCATTGGCATAGTGGAATTAAAAGGATCACGAACACAGGGGGATAACGTCACACGTTATTTTCGCATTACCTAGTTCTTTGATGCCCAGAACTTTCCATTTCCTAATCATTTGATTTGCACTGTACACACTTTATGACCCATTAAATTTCTTTTTGTAGTTTGAAGACACGGATTTGGCTGAATAGATCGTAGTAGTATCTGTATAGTGTTTAACATCTTCACTTCTATCGTCCAGCAATTATTTGTAGATATCGTCGAGTTCGTGTCCCGGATTTGGTTACACTGAGGAATGCTGATGCCTGCTTGTGGCATTGCTGAAAACGAATTCGTTTCATGCGCGCTATTAATTTCACTCGATGACAGTTTCTTGATTATCTCCTTTCTAAATGGAATAATCATACGAAGAATGTCGCGGTCAGATTCGAAGGTACAGAATGATACTGACATTGAGCTAATTTCATCGTTTGTTCAAAACGATGTGATCGCTCTTTGTATATTTATGGGGTAGATTCCCGAGGTAGAACTGACTGCACGAAAAGGCACTATGCAATTAACTGACGAGGCTGTAAGGGCGAAGCACGTGTATTGCACTTTATATGTGCCCATTGCAGACCACATGCATGGCTCAAAAATGGATATCAAGCATACTGAAATTTCGGCGTGGTCTAGAAATGATCGAAACGAATGGTACGTACGTTAATCAGATATATATATAATTGGATCGCATGTAAGAAAGTCTTCATTTGAATCCTCAGATCTAGGCCAACCTTGTAATTGTTTTATTGTAAAGTATACTGGCGAGAAATGAACCCCTCTGGAAGTTGAAGGAAATGGCTGCGTTAGTCCTCCCGTCTTTCACATTGATTCACTTTCGTTGCATTACAGAAGCAATACTGGATTGTCCCTTATTTATCTCATATTATTGTTCTATGCAGATTTTTCCCCTACAATTTTGACTATTGTCTAAAGACTGTGACATGGTGAAGAATGTTCTAACAGCTTGGACAAGCACTTGAGTTCGAAAGTAATACCATCGCTCGCCTAAATGAAATGGGTAATCGCAAACAGATGTATATAGCCGACCACCTTACATTGCAAAGTCGTCAGAACCATATTTTGAAGAAGTGGACTGGATCACGGTACCACATCCACTTGAAGCCCTAATATTGTTTCAACGGATTAGCATCTTTTTCACGCTTTGAAGCAGCTTCTACGAGACAAGAATTTCGAAGACCGCAGCCTGCTCGAAAGTGACCTCTCCGTTTTCTTTGAACACTATCCCTATTGTTTTTTAGAAGGATGCATCCAATAAATCCTCAGTAGGAGACTGCGTATGCTCATGATAGTGATTATATTGTTGGTTAATCAATTGCTTCAAATAAATAACAACTGAATCAACAAAAGTATCGAATGCGAAAGAAATTATTGGTATAAAATTACATAACAATGTATTTAAAGAGGTTTAAGAAATATACATAACAATTTATTCGAAAAGGCTGCTTTATCTGACCTCAGAATTAGTAATTAATCATTTTTCTGCATTATTAGACTAATATGAGGCTAGTAACATGTATTATTTGGCTAAAATCTCGGCATCTCTGTCTCCTTTAGTGCCCCTATTCGATTCAATGGCTGCACGGTGGATGTTCATTACTGCTATGAGGGTCTTCGTCAAACTATCGAGTAGAATTCAGGAAAATGCAACAAAATTCAGAATTCAGTCCATTTTACATGCCGGAGAAAAGGCGAGAAACGAATGATTAGTGTTTTTAACGGTATATTGATCTACTTCTTCATAATGGAGTCTTCCAACAGTTTGTTCTGAACTTGAAGTGAGTTATTCATGTGACACCCTCTCAAGGTCTTCGCCCGCCACATCATCTGTGCTCGAGTGGAAATCGACTAGTTTTGAAAACTGTAAGGAAACGAATATATGTTGAAATGAGGGATTGTAAAATTGATCACAAAGTCATTACCGTCCTCTTCGGCAATTTCAGAGTTAATCCTCTGAAGGCTACTTGTCCCGTGAGTGTTAGAATAGCTTACCCTAGTCAATTACCCCTCAATTTCACTAGGGCAGTTACTCAGATTTCATTAGTGGTTTTGGTATTTACAGCTTTTGAACACTTTATTAAAATAAATGTAATGAATACCTATGAATCTGTTGGTAGAGAGCGTTGGAAATCTCTCGAACGACTATGTTCTTATTTATTATTCTAGAAATTTTTCATGAGACAAGAGGCAGCACATCAAGCAGATCCCAACTACAAGATCAAATGTTTTCACCTTTGTTTCTATTTACCAACTTCCATTGTGGATATGAGTAATATCTATAAAAGGAAGCACATTCATTGACGTCAATTTTAGAGCACCCGAAATGGAAATGCTTGAACATGGGATTGGTCACTTTTCGAGAAGCGAATGAGTGAATTTTTAGCTAAAATTTCAGAGCGACGCTACTGTGAAATCAAGTCCAGCTACCCTATAATCTTTTACAATATTACTTATTCCACAGCATGAATTCAGCTTGCTAAATTAAATGTGTGAACTTCTCGGTTACTTTTCAGACTGAAGTATTAAGCACAAATTCATCATATTGTGCATTCCAATATAATTTACTGATCTACTCTGATTGTTCAACACCCATTCGGTTGCTGGTTTATTGATAATGTAGTGCTAAATGAATATCGATTAGATAAAATGTTTATCTCAATAATAACACAGTACACCGATTTCAGTTGACAGTGACCGTCACCGTGTACAAATGCGAACCAAACGGACCCGATCTTAACAACCGAAGCGCCCTGTCCACAACATTTTGCCACATCGATCTCGGTCCAATTAGCCATGATGATGTTCGTAGTCTACATAGAACTGTTACTCTATAATACGAAATTGAGAAGATAAGAAAACCGTCCAAACTGTGAGAGTTCCTGTGAGCGTCAAGTGTCCGGCGTCGATAGCCGTTGCAACGTTCTGGCACATGTTATTTGCAGGATTCATTGCAGGGCAAATTCCTGTCACCGTGCTACCGACGATAATACAACTGGTTACCATATCATCCTCTGCAAGAAACTATAAGTTCTAGGAACACCTTATTCTAGCACATTGGACAACTAGAAAAGTCAAAACAATATTCGAGACTAATTTTCTTTCAATTTTCAATACCTACGAAGCTTCACCTATTAGAACACTGAACACTATATCACTCTCAAAATAAAATATGTGTAATATTTAAAATTACTGTCGATTGTTCGGATTGGAATTTGCTAAATGAATGTTCACGTCTGGAGACTTACGGTTTTCATCTGGATTCTTGAAGATCTGACATAGCAATGGTTCGTAAGTAGTATTAACATGAAGTTGATCCAAAATGTTAGAGATCACAAAATCAGGTAAAAGTGCTCTCCGACCTTCAATTTCGAGAACATCGATCACCTAAAAAGTAAATGTTCTTCACTATTTCCGAAGAGTGGAATGGAAGTGTTTTGATTTGGCATAAGTGAAGCTTTGCAAGCAAAGTATGCTCTAGGAGGCTGAAGTTTTGTGAAAAAATACGGCTCATCTCTTACGTCTTTTCAAAATTCACGAAAAAGGATGAATTGACTAAGTTGTAAACTTACTGTTTGCACTGCAAAACGTTGTGTAAATGCCTGAACAGCACTCGCACTAGTTGCAATATCAAGGACTCGGGCAGAGACTGCGTTGTTGTCTGTGTAAACCGAGGTAGCAGGTAAGTTGCTGGGCCCGCTGGCAGTGAAGGTCCTAGTGCTTGCTGCAACGAAATTTCATAGTTTTTGTAGTGAATGGTTGTAAATTGAATTATTAAGTACTTCGAAGAGCGACCCAACTCGTCATTACCATTCAGTAACACTTTTTTATATATTTTAGCTAATACCACATGGTTGGAAGGTAAACTTTATACGGCCCATATTTTGATGTATTCGTTTCTTCAGAGCCGATAATTAGAGTTAATCGTCCACAATTATTCGTTTTGGTTGTCGTTCAAGCCGACCCTTTTATCGTAGAGCATCGCCCGAATAGAAAACTTCACTCGGCAATGTTTCTTGATACAGAATAGTTCCTATAAATAATGTTTCTCAATCGACTGTTGTAAAAGTGAGAACATCGATCTATTCTGAAAACTATTTCATGCCTTTTCAAGATTTAATATGTCACTGGCTTATCTACATTTCGGTAGTCTTTCAGAAATATCGATGTTCTCATATGACCTTTTCAAACAGCAGATCGGGTATGAATATCTATATAAGCGCATGCCATCGACTTTGGAAAGGCTCAGACAACATTTCACTGAACCACTGTCAACCTATTAACGCTAGCAACTTGTGGCAGTCATCTTGTATACGATATCATCGCTAAGTGAAATTCCATTCGAGCGATGTTCCTTTGAAGACGATTGGACGTGCACAACAATGAAGACGAAGACCACAACGAGGGCGAACGAAAATGGACAATCGAATTTAATCACGGGCTCCGAGAAGAAGAAGACTCTAAAACGGTGGCATATCAAAGTTCATCCATAAATTCCAGGTGTTAGCTTCATCACAAAGGTTGCTGCATTAAAAACTCTTGGTTTTATCTTTCTTCTTATATAGAACTTCTTATACAGAATTAAAATTCTGGCCTATAGGTAGCGCAGACCGCAACAACAATTAAGCATTGATGGAGTGTTATGCATGTTCATTCTGATTAGAGTTCTTAACTATCAAGAGTAGGAATATTTGTAGCCCCATAAGAAAACCTATTGATTACTTTGACCTTCAGGAATCACTCCATATCCAAACAGGGTTAAGACTGAGACTAGCAACAAAATCTCAATTGGAGCGCTCGAGGATCGTGCCTTGTTTGTAAGAATAATCATGTTTCTAAAATAGATTAGGTATTATAGACTCAACTAAGACTAATGTCTACATCTTTTGTGTCACGTCATCAACGAGATAACAAGAGATTCGGCACTCGACACCTACACGAAGGTGACGTCGCTTTGGCTGTTCTTTGATTTTTTCTGGTTTTTCAAGTTCTTCAAAGGATCTCTAACTCGCTTAATTCAGAACAAGGTCTTTGAAAGCGTATTTCGTGACAATTGTGCTAATGCGATGCTCAAAAAGCCAGCTGTCAACGCCAGAATTTCTCTGTCAAATCTCTAATGAAAATGGACTGCGTGGGAGCGATGAGTTAAAGAAAAATTTCAGTGAATGCGCCAATTTCTCAAATTGCACGGCTTATATTCGGCTCCCGCCTTCTTATTTCTGATGCTGCGACAATCGACAATGCGCCTGAATCAGAACTACAATTCTGAGAAAAAGTCTTCCAACGAAGATATCGATTGGTAAAAACGAAGCACAATTCTCATTGCAAAACATCTTCGGTAATAAATTTCTAAGCAGAAATTGAATTGCGTTTGTAAAACTTTGATGTTCTTGTGAGCCTCTCACATCCAGCACGCTCATAAATTAAAGTTTCAAAGGAGTGGTCGACTGATAGCCAAATCAAGTAGACATATCGAATTTCAAAAGTATGCTTGAGAAATAGGTGTGTAATTAGATGTTATCAAAAATCCACCAATATGAGGATGGAAAATCGTGTCAGGAATGGATCTTAGAATAAACAGCTGCATGAAAGCATCAAATGCTGCAGTGAGATAGGAAAATAATATACTTCGTTGAAATTGCCAATGTATCGTAATGGGAAAGCACAGTAGACGATGTTTGAGAACGCAGAATATGTAATGCTAAGCAGACGCTACCTTGATCATCTTTTCTAACGTTTCAAGGTAGATGTTTAGGTAGAGAACGCTGTCCTTCCGCAATTTACGCATTATGTTTAGACAACACAAATTTTGTTATTCTATATTTCATATAATGAAATATCACTTCTTTGTGTAGTGGTCACCATCTTTTTAGTGATCTCTCCATTTCTGTAATGTTCCAGAAAATTTGCTTGAAAGTTTGGAGTTTTCGTCACTACATTAAGTGGTCAGTATGACTCAGTCAGTTTCCGAGGTTTTTGTCTACCCACAATAACACTTCAACGCAGATATTGCTGTACTACAAAGAAAAAAAGGCACAGAATTTGATGCCATTCCGACATTTTCCCCCTTGAATAATAGTATTACACGTCCTCATGCTCATTAAACTGCTGCAGAGCATACGACCTCCTAGATTCTGAATTTTGAAGAGATCTCTATTTACCGCTGCATCTTCAACAAATTATTAGGTTGGAAAGAAAGCTCTGAAGCACTTATGAAAAGTCGTAAATTCATGCAAGAATTTCAAGCAAAAGCAATAATAACTATTCTTCATAATAAAGGTAATCGTTTTCTATGACTTTCTACCATCGGTCTGCCAGGTTTTGAATCTGGTCGAAGTCGATACTCTCTTCGATTTCGACCTAAAGAATTCTTTACATTCATCTCCAGCTTCATCGAACGACTCAAACTTTTGGAAATCCTAAACGAGCCTTGTCTTTGAGGTCACGATCTCCGGAATTAGAGCGTTGAAACCACCGTTCAGCAGCAGATTCGTATTTGCACCTTCCCTTTCGACTTCCTTAATTTCATCGACTGCAGCTCGATACGAAAGACCATTTCTTCAATGATGACGCAGTAAAACACGAACTGCGATTATGTCGTTAGACAGGGTGGAGGCTTATAACAAAGTGAATATCAAGACGAATAATATCTAAACCCATAGCGGGAAAATCCTACATCAGAAAATGTAATATTTCCATGATATGCATAGAGTTATCCCATACTTATTGAAGTGCTCCAAAACTTTCTTTCCAACCGTCGTAGGAAATATTTTGAGAAACTATCTTTTCGCTGTGGAAGTCTTTTCGCAATAGTAAACGCTATAGTATTCTAAGCAGAAAGTTTTACTCATTTCAAAAATGTTTGCGAAAAGTCTTCGATTTGGAATGTAATGAATTTTGTTTCGAACTATTTCGCAAATGATAAATCGAAAGCACCGTCACGCTGTATTATCATAGACCCTATTTATGAATTTTACAAGCCGTGATTGAGGCTGAATAAGCTATTGCGTTTACAGCCGTTTCGTGTCTTGAGACTTCCGTGTCGTTTTGGCTTGAATTGCTGAACAACGGACAATTTCGCTACAGTATTCTCCCTGCAGTTTCAATGCGATTTTGTCAATGAATCCGCGAAATTCATGACGTTTTTTTGTGTGTGGATGCCTTCACCTGTATAATCTGTTGTCTCGCCGATTGTCGAGTAACTAGAGCGGAGTTTCCATATTCTGCTAATACGTGAAACAGCCTCAGTAAGTCCTCCTCATTGAAGGGATTGCTTGTGCTTCATGTCCTTCTTATAGGTTTTTTGCGAATAATTAGACCTTGTCAGATGGCCTTCTTCACTGTGTGTTAGACATTTCAAAGGATTCTCCCGTTTTGCGTCTAACGTCCTATCGGCGTCATCAGAACGTATTGTGTTTCCACCTAAGGATCGCTGACATCCTGGGGTGCAGAACGGCTCACTCAATTTCCGATCGTTGCCACAGGTCAGATTTTCGGATCCCTTCTCCCATTTGAGAGGGACGGAATACTCTTTGCATTGACCTTTCCGTTTCCACTTTTCAAAACTCCAAATGATCTTACATCCTGCGTACGCAGCGACAATTTTTTTGAACATTTGTAGAGGCAACGGTAACCGCTGGTCCAAAGTTGGGTATGAAGTTGGATGTTCCTTGTATTTTTTCTACATCGCGAATGTTCTCAAACGCTCTCCAAGTGGCTCGCTTACTCTTGCTCAGCTATGAATCTTAGTTGTTCATCATATTGACTTTGCAAACTGAGCAGACGTATTTGAACCTTTCGGCGACACTGATTTTTTTTACACGATGCGTTATCATCGTTCGTTGTGCAATCTCAAGAGCTCTTGTAACCGATTCGTTTCCCCGTATTCATGCTCTGCAGATGTCTTCAAATGCCTCGTGTGTGTTTAGGCTGTTGCTTAGAATCTCGTCCTCTTTGTGAATGTTGAAGAATGCTGATCGAGAAGATACTCCTTCCAATCCCGGTAGAAGATGGACTAAGCCGTTCCCTGAGGCGTTCATTGATTGCTGTAAGAGGGTTTGAATGAGGGGATCGAACCAGCGCATTGCTTATCACTTTAGTTTTTGATGCCCTGCATCGTTAACCATTGAGCTACTGCGCTCTCTTCCAATAGATTAAGTCTCAAAAAAACATTCATATTTATGTAATGCTCTTTTGTTTGACATGTTTGACATCATTTCAGCGGGTAGTACGTGAGAGCTGCGAAGTCGCGCTGGACATGGTCGACTACGAGAACACTGGCGAATTTAACTATGCTGTCGTCGAAGCTTGAATGGTTATCGTTGGTTATATCCGCTGTATCCTTCGTTCGTTCCTTGATATTGTTGATCTGTATGAAGTGTTTATTTTTGACTGCTTTTAGCAGTGTTATGTTATAAATACACGTCTAGAGTAACTGAGTGGTATGCAGAGCATTTGACCTCAGACGGAAGTCGAACCTGCGTTTCACCTACGGCGAGGGCGCATACCACCTCTACAGCACCGCACCATTCATATCGCAGGAGAAGTGGTAGCAAAAACGGTGGCCTGGCCTGGCGTAGTTTAAATCGTGCCCTGTCGAGGGTAAAATGCGGGTTCAGCTCCCGCCTAGGGTCGACATTTTTCTGTCACTCAGTAATTCTAGACGTATGCTCGTACTGTTGTTGAAATCTTATAGTTTACCATCAGCGTTTGTTCTGTGATCATCAATAAAACTGTTGTAGAATGTCGATGAATTGCCTTTTTATGAAGGTTGTTAGGAAGCCTGAAATGTTGTCCCCATTTGGAAACTTTCCTGCAAAAGAAATTTTGGTTCTTCTGCTATCTGAGACAAATGAAGAAATGGCCCCTTTCGCTGGACAAGAACTTACTATGAAAGTAATAGTAAACATTGGGAAGCTTAAATCCCTGGCTACTGTGCTACGCGGCTTTTTTTGGAGAAGCCTATTTGTAACATTTTGCAGGAACAAAACATTTGTGTAGCACGTACGCATATTTCTCGCAGAGCGGGACTTTTTTCAGATTATATGTAGCCATTCAATAGCGTAAATTTTGACGTTACCGACGCTGTGCTTACTTCTAAGAAGACCGTTTTACTGCGATGTGACAGGGAAAATAAGATTGAGTTTTCACATTCGCGTCGTATTTCTTTGTCAACTAGTGTGTTCTGGGGATGGGGACTTGTCGTGGACGCTATACGGTGAGCGATTGATCGCGTTGACTTGATACACATGTGGCGGGTAATTTCTTTCATCTAATTTAGATTTTTTTCCTCCGATTTGAAACAAACTTCAGAGCCAACGTATGGTTCTGATAATACAAGTTTTCCTCTACAATATCATATGTTACTCGTGCTTCCAACGAATTGAGAATAAACCGAACAGCCTGTCTTAGACGTGATTCTATTTTGAATACTGGAGCGACGTAAAAGGGCCTTTTGTAAAGGAGCACATAGTGCAGTAGCTAGAGATTTGAGCTTTTCGATGATTATCAGGACTCTTATGAAAAGGTTTTTGTCCAGCGAGAGGGTTGTTCCTTCATTTATCTTCGGATAGCATGAGAAAATCGGGGTTTTAGACGTTTCCACTAGGTGCGGTAGACAGATAATGAAATATGTCCGTATGGTCAGTTTTGTCTCTCCTTACCGGACGATCATGTAAGGTTTTTCTTTCGTTTTCTACGTCTAGAGCAGTTGCGATTGTAATTTTTTGCAGGTAAATTGAAGACAAGTCGATCATACATGATACAGCATCATTCCCCGGTAGATTATATCTGTTGTTTTACTTTGATCCTTCTTTTCAGCTGCTATCAAGCGTGATACGATGTCATCGATATACATCTAAGAGCACTGAGCGGTATGCAAAATATTCGACCCCAGGCGGGAGTTGAACCTGCGTTTCACTCATCCTGGCGGCGCGTGATACCACTATATCCTGAAGGCGGCCTTTCTGCTGCCACTCCGATATATCCTATCGTAGCTGTCAACAAGCAACCTTTAGCGGGTTTGGTCTAGTATACAGCAGTAGCCTCCTTTTGAACTTGTAATCATACGAATTGTAGGTTCTCTTCGGATTCTCCATTTTTACTGTTATCAACAGTACGATGATGTTTGGAGCGCATGTGGCGCAGTGCATCGAGGTGCTCTGCGTCGCACATAAGGTCGATGGGTTGATCTCGCGCTCATGGCTCACCAATCCGTCCATCCCTCTGGGGTCGGTAAATTGGTATCAGATTGGTCTTAGACTTGGGTGTGAGGAAAAGCAGCACGACTCGTACAGCGGGAAGTCACTGCGAGTCATCGTAAAGGCCAGATATGCATTCATTCACCTCGAACGAAGCTCCACTAGGTGCGGTAAATTGAAGATGAATGTATGGCGCATCCTTCAGGGATTGTCATCACTGAGTACAAAGAAAGATTGGTTGTGAAGCGGTGGCTTTCGTGGTCTAGTGGTATCAAGCATTCTTAATATGGGTGAAACGCGGGTTCAACGCCCTCTTGGGGTCGATTGATTTCAGTGCTTGCAGGTTTTTGTTAGTCGCTGATTGGTTAACTGTTAGAACGCCTATTTTGATTGGTGATTTTACCTTCAATTTCTTTTTATTTATAAATAAGTTGCTGGATCAGATGAGTTGGATGGCGCGAGATCGGTCACGCAACGCGATTTTCGATATTCCACTGATGTTTTTTGCTACTTTCTATACATCCGTCTTCACAGCGTTTTTTTTCTCTTGCGGATCCCGGTACTTCTGGCATTCACTCCGTTTTCTCATCTTTTTCTTGAACTTTATAGAATAGTGATTGAGCGAGTCTTCTCAACGCGAAGATAGTCTGGCTGAGGCGTTCCATTGGCGCTATTGTTGGCTGTCGGAGAGGATTGGGGGTGAAGCTCGGCTCCACGCGCGCCGCGACCAGCATCGCAGCCACACGTTCACGGCGCTCCCCTCTGCGCTCCTTTTATTAGAGATAAATTGTAGGTTTTCTGTAATACTGCGATACTCGATGATTTTCTCTGTACGCTCATGTGCTTTGGGTGCATGTAAATTATTTTACAGAGTAAACTTCGATTGTGAAAGGTGATCTTCTCTTCACTCTTACAACGTTATGCGAAGACCTCATTGAAAACCAACCTAGGGTTAGAATCAATTAGATCAGAGCTATCCCAGGGTACTATGTCCAGTGAAAAAGCAGACGCCTGCCGAGTGAGCAAAGCTCTCTGAGTGTGAAACATCTTCTCTTTATTGCTTAGCGCACTAAGAGCACTTCTTGTGAAACTGAGCACATTGCTAGAATAAACGTTTCTCAAGCTATTCAATGACTACTAAAACTTTAGTAGAAGCGCTCTGGAAAAAGGCTTAATTGCTTTCTCAAAATGGCTAATACTTCTAGTTATCTCAGTGGTTCTGTTTAATACACACGAATAGTCTCATTATATTCCTTAGTATATCCAATTTCCTTTCCAGGAATTTTTGTTATTTGACAGTGGATATTAACAAGTAATGTCAGATAGAAAATCTACTAGAGTAACACTCCATGCTATCCTAACATCTTAGTCTAAATAGCCGTTGACTCGCGACAAATCTGTTGTTGGAATCCTCCATCTCAAAAACCCTAGGGACAAAGGTATTCCAGCTCTAACACTATAATTTTAGACTAAATTTTCTGCTTCTGATATTGGTCGTCTCTACGAGATTCCTCAAGAAACAGTCAATGCCCTGGGGTATCCAAAGCTTTTACCATCGAAGCTCATCAAGCAAAACGACGTTCTTGGCGAGCTAGTCACCATGGTTAGAAAGCCGCTAATTGAGGTTAGCATGAATAGTTTCATTTTTTAAACTTTTCTCTTTATGTATCCTAGCCCCACACATATCGCAATGTGCCGATTTATTCAAGTGTACGTTCAGTTCGTTCCCTTGCTCTTTCTCAAACTACGAAAGTCTTCGAGCTTTTGTGTGTTTGTGGATTCGGCTGCTAGATGAGAATTTTCATCTTTCTCACAAATGTCACTAAGTACTGGTCTATACAATGTTTTCGTAATCCTGGGATAACCGTAATGGAACGCTTTCACGTACATTAGAGAGAGTCATTTTGTTACAGAGAAGTGGAGCTCCAGTTCTCCTATCACAAGGGTTTGGGATAGAAGGCTCGTTGGACTCAGTGGGGGTCGCACCACAGCACCTGGGTATGTTGGGTCTTCCATGTAATAAGCTTGGTATTGGTGTGCTACTCGGTTCTTCGTTCTTTGAAATTACACTCTTCATTTGAGTTCTACGAGTGTCTATGAGTGCGAATTTCCAGGTTTTTTCGTACATGTCTGCTATCCGAGATTCGTTTCCAGCTCTGCGTCCTAGTATTATGGGGCCCCTTTGGAACAGGAAAATCGACAACGTTGAACCAGGCTGTTCATATTGCTTACTGTGAAAATATGGTTATCGTCCAACTGTACAGTAGTGAGAACTCCATTGCTACAATTTCTCTATCTGTCTCGCATACGTAGTTTTTTACTACTTAGATACCTTTGTGCCAATCCTTTGCCTTTTCTGTCTTATTCTTCTCTGAACTGAAGTATTGTAGCAATGGCTCTCACAAGAAATGTAGAAGAAGTTCAGATGTCAACTTTCAAACAGGGAAGAATCAATGATCCTAAGAACGCTGTGAGCATACTTCAACGCTTCAAAGAACAGATAGTTAGAACATGTTCTGTGACCTTTGTTTCAAGTTAATTTTCTTTCTCGCTGTTTAATTCGTTTCTCATAAGAAGACAATTGTAGAATCAGCACGTATGGAAAGTTTTGAATGATTTGAAAACTGATCGTGACTACGAGTTTACGAAAAGTGAACGTATCTTGGCCGGTAAACCCATCACGGATCTAGTCGAAATAGTGAGTTTGTACTGTTATTGTACCATCATGTGATTTTATTTTATCATGAAATTCCTGTGAAATAGACATCTGCTTATTGACATCTTGTTGAAAGTTTTGAAGTTACGGAATGCACTTGAAGTCGAAGGGGACCGGTGCCGAGTGACGAGTAATGCTCGGTGCAGCTTTAGGCGAGCCCATCCTCACCTTTTTTAGTACTATCCGGCAATCAGTAGCGAACACTCCATGGAACGCCCTTGTCTAGGTATTCTCGAGATTGCAGACGTTTTCGATCAGTAATCTATTGCGTGTATGAGGAAAATCAAATCCGCAAGCAAGAAGACATTCGAGTGATGGAAGCAATGGGACTCGCACATTGAAATAAAACTCTGAGACAGGTCAAATAAAGTGAAATGAAGACTTCAAATAGAATGTATTTCGGCTGTATACTATTGGAAGCGATACAGTTTTGTACACTTTACGTTCTTAAGAGCATATCAGCACCTTTCATTGCTACTGATAGCGTTGGTGGACTGTTTCGAGAATTGAAGCGATTCTCAAGTGCTGGAAGTTTCAAGGTTTTTTTTTTGCGTAAACTAATTACTAAATACCTTTATTTCCCACTGTTTTTTTAAGATCTCGCTCAAAATCCATACATCCTGACAGCATATCTTTAGCTTTTCATGGGGTCTTTCATGAGCACTTATTCAGTACAATCCTTGGTTTCGGCCGTTTATGTAAAAAGGTTCTCCCCTAAGAGGGATTGCGTCAGACGAAGGGCACTGTGCAAATGATGAGGCTCCAAGGCTGAAAAATGTGTGTTACACTGTTTAAGTGCTCATAAAAGAACTTATGAAAGGCTTAGAATATGCTGTTATTATTTATTCTGTGAAGACTTAAATTTTTTCAATCTATTAGCCGTTACTTCTCTTTTGGAACCTCTAATTTCAGCTATTTGTAGCTATAGATCTTGCCAACTCTCTTTGGGTTAAAACGTTGGTCAAAAAACCCGACAGAACCTATGTGAGTGTTGATATCTTGAAGCAGAACTGAATACCAACTTGAATTCTCTCCTTTACAATAACAATTACTTTTGATCCAGGCTTCCTCTTCCGATCTAACACTCGTAAAACACTTTCGAGATCTTATTTCGTCAGACTGGGTAACTTTATTTCTTTAGACACATTTTCTCACCAAATAATCTTCTCAAGTGTTTTCTTCAGAAGAATGGATGTATTTTACTGATTGCTGACAAGAGCGAACTTGCGAATGCTCGTGATAATCTTACAGTACTGAGGAACACTCCTTTGGAGTTGTTTGGAGAAGACGGTTTCCATGCTATTGAAGTATCGTCATTTTTCATTTTCCGTCCCTGACATGCGCACTGACCGACATTTTTTCCAGCCCTTTATACCTATTGAGACTAAGCTGTATACAAAGGAAGAAATTAGCAACATGTACCAATATTACTATGACAAAAGGTGGCCCGTGAGTGAAAAAGGTATCTTCTTTTTTCTCACAATATTACTATTATATAAGGTAGCTTATCAAGAAATGCTTATTTTCTTGGTTTTGTAAAGAGTACTTATCTTTTTACCAGTTGTCACGCCAGACTTTTCGTGGATGGCACGGATTGCTAACAAACCAAAGTGATTGAACTTTCGTAAGACCACCACAGGAACAACATCTTAATGACGTCAAAAAGCTTAGCATGTATATAGAAAGGTATATAGAAAAGCAGTAGGTATATAGAAAACATCATAACCATGCGAAACGCATTGAGAAATACTAGTAATGTCGAGTATTAGTAATTAGAATAGCTGTCAGCTCAACTGGGTTTATAAAGCGAAATCGCATACCCGACCAAACTTGTCAAAGCTTGGTGGCTGATAGCTAACATTGAGATGTTGAAGAATGAGTGGACGGGCAAATGTGCCCCAGTGGTGTAGTGGTAGAGCACGCGTCCCCGGATATGATGAAACGTGGGTTCGATTCCCGCCTGAGGCCGTGTTTTTGTTCACCACTCAATTCTCTTAGGATTATAAAAGGCCTAGTTTTACACGAGAATGAAAGTAGTTTCAGTGGACTAGTGACTAAACCAACATCTGGGTAACGTACGCAATAGGTGATAGTGCCTGTGTGAACGAAAAGCTCAAGATTTGAATATCCCTGTATGAAATAAAGATGCAAGAAGAAGTGGATTACTGTAGAAGTGATGTCCGCTAAGTGAAAGGACAACTGGTGCTTCCACTTTTGCAGTTGCGTGAGTGATGGAGTTAACGTTGTGAAGCTTCGAGTTCGTTACCTGTCTCAGTGTAACAGTTGATTTAGCTGGAAATTTATGAAGCAAAAACGGCAGTTTTCATTAGAATGAAGTTTGTGGTGTTACAGTAGAATTAACAAAGTAGGTCAGTTTGAAATGGAAGGTCCAGACAAGGAAAGAGGATGGCCAGCTATAAATATTTCCTTTAGGTGGGCAAAATATAGGAAAATTCCTTAGTTTTCAGAAATTTTTAATAACATTCTATCATTCAGTGATAATCTGAAAGGGGGTAATGGATATTGAATCTTCTCTACGAGGTTAATTGGTCCATATAGCTCTGCATTCATAGGTACTGGTTTTTGTTGTGGATTGTGCTAATAGTGCTAACGATGTAAATATTTTTGAAGGTATTTCTAGCCCTTCCGAGATTGTTACGTCAAATTCTTACGTACGTTTCGGCAGTATCGCCCGTCCTCATCAGAGCCTTACGCCCACTAGGGCCGATACCGCCGAAACGTATGTAAGCCACTGACGTATCAACTTCTGAAAGACTTAAGACATTCTCACAGATTATATTGCATTTTATATCGAGGTTTCAAAGCAGTCGTTTCGAAGGTACTGTCTACATATTCATATCACCCAAAGTCATTGACTGAAAAAAGTGGTGATAATCACAATTACTTGCTATCACCAAAACCACGTCTCCCATTCCTGTTGTCATGTTGAGTGTGTTAGTGGGGCGTGTGGCTCTGATGAGGCGGCGATACCGCAGAAACATTCGTAAGCCACTGATGTATCAACCTCGAAATAGTTTAAAACGTTGAAACATATTATATTGAACGTTTATAACGAGGTTTAGAAACGGTCGATGGGAAGGTAACTCGTCCGCATTCATCGCTTGCTTGAGGATTTCGTGTTCTTCATGGACGTAGAATATCTGCTAGGCAAATTTTTTGGAATTTCGAAGATATCCAGGCTGGGGCATTCTTAATCAACTCCACACCGAGCATTACCAACCACTCGACGACCCCACCCTCAATATCTGTGTGTATATGTTTCTAGATCCACCTCCATCGTGCCAGTTCCTAGTATTAGGAGTTATTTTTTTCTCTACCTTCGACCATTGGCTTTGAGTGTTGAAGATTTCGTCACCTTTTCATCTTGTCAGTCCAGCTCTACTCAATGTACCTGACTTGGTTTCTTTTTTTTTTCAAAAAGAGCACCTCGACAACAGATGCCGATTTGTTGGACATTTGCGTTGATGTATCACAACCATAGTTTTGCCTTCCTTTTCTCTGGCGCCCTTGTAAGATCTGTACAAATTATATTCTGTCTTTATCAACTTTATCCGAATTTGGTTGTTCACGCTAACTTGAAGACGTGCTGAAAGCAGTTTGGAGGCGGAATAGTTGTCGGTTTTGTGAGTAAGTGAGAAAGCCAATCTTCCACATCCGTCTAGTGGCGTTTAGCTAACTACGCGTAAGCTTATCGGGTCTTCAGGACAGCGACTGATAACTAATTTGTGAACTTCTTTTTCTGCAGATTTTGCGAGGTTTCTACCTAGAGCATTATCAAAGTGTTGTTAACACCAAAAGCGAAGAGCTGCCACACGAGCATGAGAGGAAATGCGCACTGTGATGGATGATGGCTGACGGTTTTGTAATTAAACCAGTTACAGGGTAAATACGGGATGACATTAGATGCTTTTCTTAGCACTGGCAATTCTTAATGTGTTGAAAATTGGTCATTACAACATTTGCGCAGACATGGCATCCCTAGCATAATAGTATTTCATTAACTGAACCACACTTCGGTCCAAGATTTACTGTACAACAACGACAGTTTTCAAGAGAAGGAGTTTATATTTCACAGAATGTCAACTAACGGAAATATAGGGAAAAGGATATATTCTGGGACTAACATTACGCTTTTGGCAAGGTTTATGGGACCATCATCCTACGGCTCTACTCGAGAATCAATGGCAGAAAGTCTATCAAAGAGTATTGCCTTATCCTGTTTGTTTCATCGGCTTAACGAAATGCAAGTATAACGTCTACACAAGCATAAGTGCCTAAGTGGAAAGTTTGAGATGATAGAAGAGGTTTGAAGGGCTCAGGAGGCAATAAAGTGTTGAAATATTGGTAAAATATGATGTATAAAAGCTATAATATCAAAATGAACAGGAGTAACAAGTTTAACATTGAACGCTATATTCAAGCAAAAGAAGTTTCTTCCTACAGCGTGGATCATTTTGATTAGTATGTAGCCGTGGTCTCCACCTCGTTCGAGGTCAATAGGAATATGTATTTGAAATCATAAACTGCAAACTTCTCATTCCAGTCTTATCCTTTGGTCATGTTCTGTTGACGTGGTTTGCGATTTCTACTCTTAGAGGTTTGATCTGCATATTATGAACCACTGAGAATAGATGCCGTTTATGTTGAGCCACATCAAGCAAACCCTGTTAATTACCTCAGTGAAGTCAAATATGGAACATGGAAAGTGCAACACATGGCTGTAAACTGATCGGCTTCTCGGGCCTCGTTATTTTTCTAACAGTCCCGTTTGTAGTCTTTGCAAAGTACGAAAGATGTGATTAACATGGTACTGAAAATAAGCGCAATTTGAAAGAAATCAACAATCCATCAGTTAATCTCAGAATAGAAAACTGAACTAGTCATTACCACAAAGTAAACCGTCATTTATATCTATAAAAAATGGGAAATTCCTCACAAGGTGGACTTTTTGCTGGGTTTGATCTAATCCTCTGGACTCTCCGATTCTGGACTTATTTGTAGTTGAAAGTTCTAAGCACTAGATGAAGTTTGTTTGTAGGATAGTTAATTTTCGAGTTCATAGAAATGTATGCTGAATAATATTGTCAAAGAATTGTTTTAGATTAGCATATTGAATCTTATTGATAAGATTTTATTTCAGCTCGTAGCGAAGATGGCAAACTTCAAATGATGTATCTGAGTGCTTTCAATCCTTATGACTTCGAGAGATTATGTGCATTCAATTAGTGTAATTGTTGTATTGTTTTTTTTTTTGTCAATAAAAAATCTAAAGTCCAGTCATTGACTGTAATCTAACCTCGCATGAATAATCAATATCTGGTTTTGTTCATGAGCTTACACTAGAATAAGTAACACGGTTCAAGGATGCAGCGATAAAGAGGAAAAAATAAGGATATTGAAGGTAGAATAAGATGTAGAAGATCGAAGAACTTAAAGATTAACGATGTGACCTTCACTTTGGAGTTCTTAAGGTCATGTAAGCTTAGAGCTTAGTTTTCATCAGCGCATATTTCCAATTGTTTGGATTATGGCGGCCTCTGTTGCTGGGCCTTATTCTTCTCGTTAGAGTAGAGCTGCATGAAGTTGCCTCGAATGACCTGACCCTAGTACCATACCTTCTTCGAATCGCGAAAAATTTCTTCCGTAAACAGATTTAATGGATAGCGGTTAAGGCCTGAATCGTGTGCTGCTGGTACTGGCGCTTGTTGGAAGTATTTATATCTCTTGTTTTGCAATTATGTGAATTTATTCTGGTATTATTTTCAACTATTTTCTTATGACTCTAATAACTCTGCTAAGCAACATGGTTTTTGACTAAAACGCTACTTTCCTAAGTCGAACAATGTTACCAGAGGGTTATCGGCAGACTGTAGTGTACGGGCTACGCAGCAGGTGCCAGCTGTTTTTGGTATTCTTAGTATATGACTAAGGTATACACAGAGACAAATGACCTAACATTTTCAACAACCGCCGGTACGAGCAGCAAGATTCAGCCTCAACCGCTACCCATTACATCTGTTTACGGAAATTTTCGCGATTCGAAGAAGGTATGCTACTAGGAATTAGGTCATTCGAGGCAGCTTCAGCGAGGATGAATAAAGCCCAGCAACAGGAGCCGCCATTCCACACAATTGGAAATGTGCGCTGACGAAAAACTAAGTTCTGAGCTTACATGATCCTATAGAGAAACTCCAAAGTGAAGGTCATATCGTTAATTTTGATGTCTTTAGATCCTCTACATCTTATCCTACCTTTAATATATTCTTTTATAATCTATAATCCTTATTAATCCTTATTATAATCCTTCTTTTTTTTCTCTCACCGTTGCACCGTGATCCTTGTTATTTAGTCTAGTGTAAGCTCATGAACAGAAACCAGTGTATTGATTATTCATGCGACGTCAGATTACAGTCAAGATTGAACTTTGAATTTTTATTACAAAAAAAACAATACAACAATTCCACTAATTGAATGCACATAATCTCTCGAAGTCATAAGGATTGAAAGCACTCAGATACATCATTTGAAGTTTACCATCTTCGCTACGAGCTGAAACGAAATCTTATCAAATAAGATTCAATATGCTAATCTAAACAATTTTTTGACATATTATTCAGCGATAACATTTCTATGAAATTCGGAAATCAACTGTCCTACGAACAAACTTCATCGAATGTTCAAAACTTTCTCAATGTAAATAATAAGTTACACAGAATCAAAGAGGAATTCAAATTTTTATAGAAATAAATGACAAGTAGTTTTCTTTGTGGTAATGACTAATTCAGTTTTCTATTCTAAGATTAACGGATGGATTGCTGATCTGTCAAATCGCACTTATCTTCAGTACCATGTATTCACATCTTTCGTATTTGCAAAAACTAACAAACGGGATTGTTAGAAAAATATAATGAGGCCCAGAATCCATCAGTCTACAGCCATACGATGTAACTTCACATGTTCCATATTTCACATTCACTGAGGTAATTAAAAGAGTTTGCATGATGTGGCCTCAATATAACGGCATCTATCTCTCAAGGTTCATAATAAGCAGATCAAACCTCTGAAAGTAAAATCGCAAACCACGTCAACAGAAGATGACCGAAGGATAAGACTGGAATTAGAAGTTTTCAGGTATTGATTCTAAAATACATATTCCCTATGACCTCGAAACGAGGTGGAGACCACGGCTAACATACTAATCAAATAACGATCTGCGCTTGTGAGAGAAACTTCGTTTGCTTAAAGTATAGCGTTCAATGTTAAAACGATTAGTCTCGTTGATTTTGATATTATAGCTTTATACATCATATTTTTACCATATTCCAAACTTTATTGCCTCTTAAGCCCTTCCTAACCTCTTCATCATCTCAAACTCTCCACATAGGCACTTATGCTTGCGTACACGTTTATACTTGCCTTTCGTTCAGCCGATAACACAAACAGGATAAAGCAATACTCTTCGATACACTTTCGTCACAATTCTCAGTAAAGCGTAGGATGATGGTCCCATAAACCTTGCCAAAAGCGTAATGTTTGTCCGGAACATAACTCTTTTCCTATATTTCCGTTATTGACATTTGTGAAATACAAAACTCCTTCTCTTGAAAACTGTCTTGTTGTTACGTAAATACTTGAACCGAAGTGGGATAAGTTAATGAAGTATATTATACTAGGAATGCCAATGTACTGACGCAAATGTTGTAATGACCAACTTTTCAACACTTTAGAAATTGTCACAGTGCTAATAAAAGCATCTAGAGCCCATCCCGTATTTACTCTGTAACTGTTTGATTACAAAACCGGTCAGCCATCATCCATCGCAGTGCCGCATTCCTCTCATTCTCGTGTGGCAGCTCTTCGCTTTTTGTATTATAACATTTTGATAATGTTCTAGATAGAAACCTCGCAAATCTTGCAGAAAAGAGAATTTCAAAATTAGTATACAGTCGCTGTCCTGAAAACCCGATAAGCCTACGCGTAATATTAGCTAAACGCCACTAAAGAGGCTGTGAAGAGTGTTTCTCACTTACATCACAAAACACGACAAATTTATCCGCCTCAAACTGCTTTCAACACGTCTTCAGGTTAGCGTGAAAACCAAATTCGGATAAAGTTGATCAAGGACATAATATAATTTGTACAGATCTTACAATGGTGCCGAGAAAAGGAGGCCAAAACTATGGTGTGTGATACATCAACGCAAATGTCCAACAAATTGTCATCTGTTGTCGAGTATCTTTTTCGAAAAAAAAAAAACCAAGTCAGATACATTTGAGTAGAGCTGATTGACAAGATGAAAAGGTGACGGAACACTTCATCACTAAATCACTGGTCAAGGTAAGAAAAAAATAACTCCAATACTGGGAACTGGCACAGGTAGATGGATCTACGTAACATATACCACAGAGATATTGAGGGGTGGCGGTGGTTCAGATGTGGTTTGGTAATGCTCGGTGTGGAGTTGATTACGAATGCCCCAGCCTGGTATCTTCGAAATTCACAAAAAAAACATCTTCCCAGGTATTCTACGTTCATGAAAGAACTGCGGAATCCTTGAGCAAGCAATAAACGCGAGGAGTTAACCTTCCCATCGACCGTTATTAAAATCAGCTTATGAACGTTCAGTATAATATCTTTCAAGTTTTAAAGCCATTTCGAGTATGCAAACGTCAATGGCTTTACGAATGTTTCGTGCGGATCGCCGCCTCATCAGAGCCACACTCCCCACTAACAACCCAACTTGACAACAGGAAAGGAGACGTGGTTTTGGTGATAGTAAGTAACTGTGGTTATCACCACTTTGTCAGTCGATAACTTTTGGGTGATAGTGGATAATGTAGCACAGTACCTTCGCAATCGACTGCTTTGAACCTCGCTATAAAGTTCAGTGGAATCTTGAGAATGTTTTTAGCCTTTTCAAAAGTTGATACGCCAGTGGCTTACATACG
>JAHQIW010006410.1:0-20072 GCA_019055375.1 Parelaphostrongylus tenuis
GAAACGCTACAGATCAGAGCAGAAATTACTGCCCTTACCCGTTGATCACCTCTGTAGCTCAGATAAAGAAGCGGTTCCAGGATAAAAGTATGTTAATTCACTTAAGCGATCACATGTGGCACGGCTGCGAAATGTTTCGACTTGATTTGAGCTGTTCGGTAGCTCATTGAATTAATTAGTTGTTGGCCTGAATATCGTACTGTTCCAGACTGGAAAGGGACAGCATGATGCTTGTGTGGAGAATGGCAAAAATCACATGTTCCTATCCCAAGCCTCGGTAACTACCGAAGTGAAGGCAACATCAGTGTTGGGAAGATGTAACAACTTTCCTAGAAATTCTTTTGATTTCTCGATAATTTCCCTCGCTTTTTGTGCTAAATAGTGTCAGTATCTACTTTTCTCAGAGAAAATGAGGTCAGTGTTGCATGAACATTTCTTGGTCGAGTATTAACGATTGGCTTGTGGATGTGAAGAGAAAGAAGAAAAAACAATTTGCCAACAAATGGGCATTCGCGTTTTATGACTAACATTGAGTGTATACGATGTGGTTCAAGTGGTATCCAGTCAGAACATAAAGTATATGTAATTTTATCTAATTGGTAAACACAAGATTGTTATCTCTTGCTTATTGTTTTTTCTCTGAAATTCACGCATAAATTTTCAATTTTTGTTATGAATGCCCCAGAACTTTCTCTGACATGGTATTGTTGCCAATATTTCGCAAATTAAGCCTTCATTAGAGCTGTAATGTTCCAAATCGAGTATTTACAAAGATTATTCTTCTTGCGCTGTTAGTCTCTACAGTGATTTTTTGAAGACCAATAAAGTAGTGCGCAGTGCTGAACGAATAAACTGCCTTCGGTGTCGCCTTTTATACTGGTCTCCAACCACGCTCAAGTGGCTCATACCTAGTATACAGCAACTCACTTCAGTGACATCATGAAACAGTTCTCTTTACATGAACTTTGATAAAACATCGAGAAAACTTATCTTGATTAGCTGACGCGAGGTTGGTAAATTAGTCGTTGAAATTCGGTTAACGTTTCGGCTACCCGCCTTCTTTATAGCCTGGGCGTATGTAATATTAGACTATTTGAATGACTTAAATGGTCTTATTTATATGCTGCCTAGGTCAAGCTAGAAGATCAAACGAAGAAAGGGCGCGAGATCTCGTGTTATGGTGACGCACTCGTCCTTCCGATTCATTTCGGGATTTGGGGGTTTATCCAAATTGCCTCAAGAGTCTTGCGCGTGGATGTTTTTGATTCCTGCGCCAGGATTGTGACAGTCACATGAAAATCGTTGTTGTTGTTTTGGTGCCCGATGTAAACCTAAAGGTTTGGTTTTGTCAATTTTAGATTTACTATTTGTATTTTGAACTGTTTCGGTAAAACAGTTGATATAAGAGCACTGATTATTTTCACCGACTTGGTGCGGTATTGTATTCGTACAAGAAGAAAGCCGTAACGGAGTTGTTCTTCCTTTATCAACTCAGCTGAAAGAACACAGAACGCCAGAACTGATGCAGTACGCAACATCAGCAACGCGGAACTATTACCTTACGGAATTGCTTATTTGTATTTCATTTGGCGGTCATCAAAACTCGTAACTGAGCCGATGGTTCTACAGCGCTGACGGTGCTTTTGATTTGTTGTTCTCGAAAGAGACAAAGCAGAATTATTACGTTCCGGATCGATATTCACCAACGTGTTAGTAATAAGCTAAAGCTTTTCTTTCTTTTTTCGAGTGTAAGATTGCTCAAATGGAGACGTAGAGCTTTCCATCATAACTTACACCTGCACAATGCTGTTTGAAAAGTCAAAGCTGCCGTTCTCCGGAAATACTTCTGCGAACTGGGGAACAAGTTCCATTATTATCATACGTTAAATTGCTGGAGTACTGATGGAATATCATTGGTATTAGTGAGCATCATCTCGATCATTAATCAGCTGAACACACAGAATGAGGCCACGTGATGTTCTGCATTAAACTGTTTTCTTTTTCAATCGAGTTATAGCTTGGAAAGCAAAGATCCTGTAGTAGGTTCACTTCCTCGGAAATTTTTCGTAGTGCGCTTTAGCAGCAAATAGCAGATTACACTTCAAGTTATATAAGCACATGTGACCAGGTAGCTCTTTACTAAGCGGTTAATACTTTTCTACTAAGTGCTATCTGCCATTTACGAAAGTGTTTGAATGAGTATATTGCAGACCATTGTGACTTTTTTAGTCACAAAGGAGAAACCGCCAAAATGTCGGCCATAATATTGTCATTGGTGCTCTGTCATACTGTGGCCAATAAATGCTAATATTATCAATCTCGGATCTGCCCTCTTAACACTTTGGGACGACTGGGACACTGCATTAGCTCGCCGCACGCTGTATTCCAGGAAAGTTCTCATATTGAGGAAAAGTACTAAATTACGAACGTGAAAGTTTTATGTACACCAAAAGCATGGAACGGCATGAAAAAATCATGGATCTTCGAAATAGAACGAAAATTTGAAATTCTTTTTCAAGAGAAGGAAACCTATTCAAGCAACAGCAATAGCTTTACGCAGTGATCAGTTATTCACCTGAAGTTAATAGAGAGGGAATTGTATATAAAGACTTTTTTACGATTCTTATGAGGCGTTCCTTGTAGGACTTTCTTTTGCGAATTGAATGGTCTAACGATTTCTATTTCAACCGATCACACAAAGTGGGCGGCAATTTGGTTATTCGAAAGGTCGTGATGATGGTCTACTGATATTGATTGGTATGTGTAAGTTAATCATTTCTAGCGAAGAAGTCTATTGTGATGGTTTCCCGAACCTTTTTTAGTAGGTACTGCAATCAATGTGATCAGTTTACGGCCAACAGTTTGCTTAAGCGATATGGTTCCTGATAGTAGGTCTATTAAATTCTTAGTAGAGGAAGTAACTGCTGAAGCACTGAATCGTTTCTAATGTGTGTCCATGCCTTGTGCATTTGGACTACTCATTTTCTTTGGTAATTTCCGTCAATAGGAGCTTCGTATCTTTATTTGGATTTGCTGAATATGTGTGAAGTCAAAGGCCAAATCGAGGTGGCTCAAAACGTACAACAAATTTTGCTTCAAAGGTGAGAAGATACTCATGAGATGGTTTATTTTTGGCAATATTGCGCTGTTCTGTTTTTGTCGATTTATTTGCTAGTTTTGCGAGTTTCCAGTTACCCCTGTAGCAAAACTTTGCGTAAACAAAGCCTTACCGAGTTGAACATTGTTGCAGTGCACACGTCGGCTAACAAACTTAATCCTTTCGGGACCGTGGACCCACGGCTCTACATCACTAGCTGACAATTCTGGACGGTCTGCTTCACCTCCTTCACATCTCTATCCCCAACGTTTCATCTTTAGACGCAGCAGAGTGCCATTGTTAGACAGAGCAACTTGCCTTGTGAATGCAGCAAACAAGGGGTCAGAGATGCAGAGGAGATAGAAAAGATCTTCTAGAGTTGTCAGTTAGAGATGCAGAGGCTGTGTGTCCACGGTTTTGAGAAGGCTTATTAGAAATATGTAGTTGACTTCTCTGGATATTTTATTGAGATGAACACGTCATCGTTATGAGAGCTGGACAAGTGTATTTTAAAGATCTGCTGAGTAGCTAGAGATTCACAAATGGATAATGTCCAAAACGTCTGGGTCTAACTCGTATGTTTAGTTGTGGGGATGAAATAGTAAGAAACTAAAAATATTCAAGCATTAGAAGTGAGAGCTTTTTTAGAAACACAATTTTTAATCATTTTTTAGACATTATTTTACACGGCCAGATGATGTGCTGCTTCTGCAATGTCCTTGAATAGTGATCGATTCTATGCAACATAAATTTTGAAACTGACCATACTAAGGCATTTCAAATGGAGAAATTTGGCCAATCCTATAAGGTCCGACGCCAATTTTTTGACGAATGTCGGTCCGACTAACTCTGCAACGTGATCACAGAACCGCTGTAGTCGTTTGAAACAGCATCGCTACAAGTAGGCTGCCCGTGTCTTATACATTTTTTGATCACAAAAACCATTATTTCGTTATATGAACTGCCCAGAGATAAATTTTATTTCCTTTTGAAAAGAGAGTTGTAGAGACTTAGACAACATTTCGCAAACATCATTCGTGATTCGTGTATGACCTCAGAATGGAGCTGAGCCTGCATTTCATTCATATCAACGGTTCATACCACCATTGCACCACCGAGGAATTGCACCATCACAGCACAGAGGAAGGCACTAAAACGAAGGTTGTGTAAGAGTTGTATATACGATAGTTGTCAGCTTAACTGGGTTTAATATAATATGTGCTTACCCGACAAACCCTGCTGAAAGTGGGTTGCTGACAGCTACTGAGACATGTCAAAAAAGAGTGGTGCAAGGGCATAGCATCGGTGGTGATGTGCCAGCAACGCGCACGAGTATAGGTGAGGCGTGTGTTCATCTCTCGTGTGAGAGTGACCTTTTGCATACCACTCTGTTCTCTTTTCCTACATATATCTTTAGCAAAGTCAACAATCCCAACACACCATTATGTACCGCAGCAGCAAAACTCTTTTCGAAGAATGAATGAGAATCACTCTTTAGTTCGACCCATCGCTGTCACGTTTTACTACCACTGAGTCTTCAGCACGCCTAATAGCTCCAACAGTGTGGAGAAAGTCTGGCATTTTCAGTCGTAAAGAAGAAAATATTCTAGAAGAAAGTGAAATAAACGATGGAATAGTGTATTACTGCCGGAGTGAGGACATACAGCAGTAATATTTTCTTCAAAAACCTTCACTTCCTGATTATGATGGCGCATGGAAAGTGCGAGGAGAACATTGTGACGAAGCTTTTTGATGATTGGTAATTCAACTAATGCAGCATGAAGATGCCTAATCATCTTCAATCACGTCAATAATCTCAAAAAAAGTTGTTGATGACAGTGCCGAATATGCTATTCTTATGAGATGCGTGTACATGTATTTGGTAAAAAAGCGTGTAGAAAAATTTTATTACATTGGAATCGATTGGGAGATTCACTGATTTGCTTATTATCGTAAGGCAACGATTATGGTGACGCAGATGTTTGCTAGAAAACTTTCAAGTACTCTGGTTTCAGTTTATCTTTTTAAGCTATTTTGAAAGTAACGTAAATTCTCGCCTGGAAGCAATAATTGGGAAGTGTTGAATATTTCTTGGTTCACGAGCTCTTCACCATTAACGGCAATGGTCCATCACTGCATAATCTGGCTTGATTAGCTACCAGCAGGAAACATTTGAAACACTATTATTTAGCGAAGCAAAAATAAATCCCATTGAAACTGAGTCAGAGCAATTTGCTAAGCAAGGAGATAGTTTTGTAACAAAACGAAATAAAACAGTTATTAACAACCAAAGACATCAGAATAAAAAGGACTTCAGAAAAAATGTAACTTTCTGCCGATTTTTCTACATAATTCTTTGCATCATCCGACAATGTGCTGTTCCCAGCAATGTCTTGGTATAGTGATAGAGCCAATGCGATATTATTTTAGTGGATACCCGTACTAAAACACTATAAATTTGGGAACTATGGTACATCCTTTCTAACTTTAGTAGCAATCCTCGGACGGAAACCAGACTTAGTTAGCTCGGAATGTGGTCGCGTAAGCGCTGTGCTCATAATTGACAGCTCTATGCCAATGCGCTGTCCGCCACTTTTACGTTTATCATTTATGAGAAATCATCGCTTTGGTTTACTAAACTGTCTAGTCACAAATTTTGTTTTCTCTTCACGCGAAAGAGGAAAGGAAAGACTCAGGCCAAACATTGTAAACATTTGCGTTTAGAAAATCGCAACGTCCAAAAGGTGGCAGGAGAAGAAGCGGCATAGTGTCACTCGATCGTTTTCCGAAGGTATGTCCCCTTCATTTGGTCATTTTGATGGTTTTTCAGCGTAATTAAGATTCACAATCTAGGCAGTTCTATCGCTTATACGCCAGTGGCAGTTTTTTGAGCAGCGATCTCGGTGCGATACCTGAATCCTCCAATAAAACCCCGCAGATATGTTTGACTTGATACTACACTGCTTTCATCAATTGGATAAGCTAAATAAGTGTGATTCTTGCTGCGAAGATTGTGGCAAAAGAAGTAGATTGATTCTCCATTCGATTATATAATTCAAATAATTTATGTCAGAATGTGGATGGTGTAACGACGGCGTTTCGTCCTCTACAAGATTTCCTACATGTGGGAAAAACAGTATTTCATGCCGCAACGACATAACAAATATAGTCTGTTGCGTCTGTGAAATCATCGCATTCGCTAAATTCTTGTTTAAACGACTGCTTACATGCATCTTCCTTTGAATCTCCGGCCAAAAGCAATGTAATCTGAAAATGTAATTTTACTTCCGAAAATGTCAAATTACATTTTCAGATTGCATTACTCTTGAGCGAGGATTCGACGGGCATTTTATTTTATTAGTTGATCATCACATGCAACAATATATTTTGAGCATTTCATGAGGCCTGTTGTGGCACACTTATACAGTGCAAGACACGTGTTTCGGTTCCACAGTCTTTCCAGTTGCCTTTTCGTCCAGTCAGTTTTTAGGGAATTTACCTCTATGAAGGCATCGTGCAACCGACGAGACTGTACCCTTGCACTGTTGAAGTTCTCATAACAGACCTCATGAAAGACTCAAATTGCATTCTCAGATTACATTGCTTTGGGCGAGGTATCAAAATCAAGATCTCGAATAGCGAATTCGTCGTGCAAGCTAGTGACTTTGCCACTATTACCTTCTGATCTTTTAGGAATGACTCTACTAACAATGCTTAACCCGGGAGACATGGCAATTTTCCCGCCACATTCGTTACTGATTTTCCTGCTAACTACCAGTGCAGTGCTGGGATGTGGAACACTTCCAGGTAGTCCAGGACTGAGATAGAAAGTTCTTTCTCTAGTGTGATCATATGCATCTGTAGCATACTTACGACCTCTAGCTAATGCTAATACATTTAGTACTTTATCACATAACAAAAGCCTCGTAAAGTAGATGACGTCTCTACAGAAACAATTTTGGTGAACACCAGTAGTTATATGAGATTGTTCTGACTTTAAATTTTTATAAGCTGTGTACTTGAGGTTATTAGGCTCGTGACTCGTCCTGAATCAATTCCCAATTCTATTAACATTTTTTCCTATGGAGTTAAAAGGGCACATGTAGCTTATTGATCTGCCTCCGACTCAGTTCAGTCCGCCTAGGATGTTTGCTAATAAACAACTTGACCTGCTCATCTTCTCAAACACTGCTCTTATTGCTACTTAAAAATGATAGTTATTCATTTACTTCATTTCATTGTTTAATACATTTGTCACTCTCAGGCATTATGCCTGAGACGAAAGAAAATTATGCAACATGTTCAATTGTCAATTTATCAGTTCAAAATCTGTAAAATATAGGTAATATGAGAACATGGAGGTTCATTGTAACTGGCTTCAGCTTGCCAGTGGCGATGGCGTTCTCTACTGAAGTAGCAGCGCGGGCACAAGTTCCCCAGATATCAACGAATTCAGGTTCAGCGGAAGCATTCGTGAAGCGTCTTGTAATGCAAGGGGTGAGTTCAAAATTCTCAGAAAGTAGGCTTTTTAGACTAAAAAGAATGGATAAACACTCCATGTCATAAGTCTCGTCATCAATTTGATGTCAAAGCTATTTGAAAGGCTCTACATAAACCCTCAGTTAACGAAAACTTTGTTCTATAGGTGCTCGACGTTCTTGAACAACAGGGACGAGCCGCTGGTCTTCCTGATTTTGTGATCACAACCATATTGGGTCAGCTTGGCGTCAACGTCCTCTACACATCACTACCATGTCCTCTAGTTTCTGTTAGCCCAAATGCTCCTAGTAAGTTCCCAACTAAGTTCAGCATCCGTTACGGAGATTGCACCCAATTCGTCCAAATCTAGTCAGAGATTCATTGAATATCAGTTAACCTCTACTACTATACCGAATCGCCATATGTGGAAACAATGACGAAAATGGCTCTAAACTGTTCGGGAAAGTTGTAAAGCCTTAAGAGTGCTGTGCAAAAACGTTTGCGTTAGCAGGGATTCGAACTCAGATCTCACTCTTACCGGGAGCGTATGCTAACCGTTGCACTACGGTAGCATACGCTCCCGGAAAGAGTGAGATCTGGGTTCGAATCTCGGCTGACGCAAACGTTTTGCACACTCCTCCATATATTGGGTATACTATAACATCATATCACTGCAAGTGGCAGCCAAAATAAAAAGAATTTAGACTGTAAAACCTTAATTTTACAAGTCTTTTCATGAAAATATTTCCTAACGACACTGAGATTTTATGGAGATGTCGCAAAAATGTTTGTTTGGCTAATGTTCCGGTGTGTTCGTCTTCTTCAGAACCGGCTTTATTTGAGTGGACTGCCCATAGCTATGAGGTAGACAGAGAAAAATCTTAGGACCCAAAGCACAAATTGAGGTATGCACATGACATAAAGCGATTTTCATGTGTGCTCTGATTGGCATTCACCGAATGCTGATGCAAAAAAATACTTCCAAAATGATTAGACTATATGATCAGTATACACGAAGCATTCCGTTGTTGAACAAAACTTCAGAAAAATGAAAAGCCACCGCTAAAAGCCATGTTTTTTATTTGCCTGACTTTTTGTGAGTAAAAATATTTGAATGAAGTAGCTCGTTGCAGTTATGAGGGATAACATGATGAGAACTACCTGCGTCATCTTCGGCAACACAGTGACGACGACATGTGTATCAATGATGCCACCTGGAGGAGTTGATATGTGTAGGCTAGATATGCCTATGGATTTCACGCCCATTTCTTCTCAGCATTTTTCAATTTCAGGAACTCTTACGGTTTGTAACGCTTACTTTTTTTCAATACAGCTTCCTTTGAGTCAAAAGTAATCTGTTTAGACCTCAAACATTATCATGGCGACTTGGAACAGAGAGATGTGGCAAAGTGTAGTGAGCAGAGTGCTCCGAATGATAACGTCGGGTCCTTTTGTAACGCATTTTGCCACGGCAGTTGCCACCGTCAGCTAAAACGTAAATTCACTGGAGAACGTTTCAAAATGAGTTATTCAACTTATGCAATTTTTTATGCTGTAACATTACAAAGCAAATAAACGGGATTGTCACTGAACCTTTTCAAAAGCATTGTTAATGTTTTCAAATGCTGTGCTTGTGTCGGAAAAGATTGAGAAATTGAATTTTCGTTTTTAATTTTCTTTTTTAACATTTTTAGAATCTATGAACATTGAAACGAGCTCTAGGGTAAAAGGGCAATGCATAGAAATTATATAGTGCTGCGACGATGCAGTATAAAATTTCTGCTGTAAGTTTAAAAAGGTACAATTCACAAAATACTTTGAAGATCGAGAAGTTAATGTCGAGTCGGGAAACCCGAGCCGAGAAACCACCTTCAGAATCAGATGCGAGAAGAAAGCAGGATAGTTAGATGGGCGGAAGACCGCTAGTTTGATTTTTTTGTCTAAACAGTAATCGTAGCTTAGCGAGATTGCCTACAGCCTTTATTAAAAGACGATTCAGTTGAAAATTGATCAGTTGACGGAAGTGGAGTTTCGAGAGTCACGCCTAAGAACAAGCGCACCTAGATCGAGGAGTGGTCACCACCATGATTTTCGTCGATAGGGTAATAGTAACATACCGTGATTACGTGGAAATTCGTTGAATAACGATTCTAGTGAATAAATATCCCCAGTTGCCGAAAATACAATTCCGATAACGAGGTGTGGAAAGAAAGCACAACAAAGAACGGTTGACAGCACTGTTTTTTGCCGATACGGTGGTCGCAGTGCACAGTAACTACGTACGACGTTCGTTGCGTGACTATCGAAATAGTCTTACCTGCAAATATTCCTAATCAAATGCAGTAGCTATCGAAATCAGTGTTTGAGGCTGATAAAGATAGAATTAGCCCTCCTTTACAATTATTTTTTCTGTTAAATATGCTTGTCGAAATCTTCGTTAGTGAGAATGGTTGTTGTTACTGTGAAGTGTTGTACATTGGTCGTGACGAGTTTTCAAAGCGTTTGAACAACTAACCTCTGAAGAGTTCAATCTGGTGGGCATATATAACCATTGAGCTTAATAAACTGACAGTTTGGAACACATGTATTCTTTGATAGCCCCTTGTTTTACCGATTTTTAGTAATGTTCTTCATAGACATTGGAATATTCAATTATGAAAAGCGCTGGCCTCAGTGGTGTTATAATAGCACGCATCTCCGATATGGGTGAAACGCGGATGCCACTCCCGCCCGAGTTCAAAAGTTTTTAAAATCAACCAACATTCTTAGATGTAATATTAAAACATTATAACTCTATTAAAGCAATAACACAAATAACTGACATAGCAAAATCTATTTTACTGATCAAGTCTATGTTACACTTTCAGGCAGTTCTTTAGCCTATTGTAATCGGCTTCCATATGACTTTCAGGGTGCAGGTGTACAGGTTGCCTTATATATCAAGAAAATTCTAAATTTGCTCCAATTGGTTCACTGGAATTGTTACTCAATATTATGCAACTTGCTATCTCAAGGCGCAAGTAAATTCCTCGTCTCATTGGCCACAGTCTCCTACTGTAGAAGAGTTATCGATGGGTTTTAACGCTAAGATAAAAATGTAAGAACTACAGAGTAACACAAGGTATTAGTTGGATCATGGATCGACTTGATTATTGCTTTCACAAAAAAGGCTGTCCCATATAATAAAGAAAATATTGTAAAGAAAGAGATACACCAGATTACTATCTATATGGCTGCCACTAACGTTTTGATATTACAATATGTTGTAAATTATTACCTTTAGGTTTACATAGGGCACAAAAACACAGCGACAAAGATTTTGATGTGACTGTCACAATCCTTGCGCAGGAATCAAAAACATCCACGCGCAAAACTTTTGAGGCATTTTGCATAAACACCCAAAACCCCGAAATGAACCGGAAGGACGAGTGCGTCACCATCACAAGAGATTTCGCGGCCTTTCTTCGATCGATCTTCTAACCTGACCTAGGCAGCATATAAATAAGACCATCCGAATCATTCAAGTAGACTAATACTACATACGCCCAGGCTCTGAAGAAGGCGGGTCGCCGAAACGTCAGCCGGATTTCTGCGACTAATTTACCTACCTCGCGTCAGCGAATCAAGATAAGTTTTCTCGATTTTCCTATATCAAGTCATTTCACTTTTGATTCCGCAGTCAGTAACGGATTTTTGCGGAAAACTCAGCCTATGGAGAAAAAACCACTAATCCTATCTAAATATCTTCGTCAAGTTTCTCAATGGAAACCATGACTTTCGAGTTTTCCAAATTGAAAATCCGTTGAACAGCTATGGCACACTAAATGGCTACTGTATACTTACATTCAGTACTATTCGTTCGAGTCACTCAGGGTTTGTTGGAGACTAAATTGCTGTGCACTTCGGTCTCTTCTGTCATGGCCAGTTACGTATTCAGAAGGACTTATGCTATTTTTTTCTTGTTTTGGATGCGTTCGCCAGTGATATCGTGTCATGATAAACTGTGCTTTTTCAGTAGAGAAGAGGAAACTACTGAGCATAATCATAGAAGGTAATAATTCGGGGGGATCAATGCGGTTTTCTTCAAGTACACAGGAAAACAAATTCCAGTCAGCTAATTCCATATTTTCAAGATACATTCGTTCTATTACGTTGTTCCGGTGATTTTTAGTAAACATCATGGTGACAGGTCATATTTATTTGTAATGTTGTAAGATCATGTAGTTAAGTGTTTCATCAAACATTAAGATCAGAAAAATTCCTCAACAGTTCCTCACAATCTCTGAAAACTCAAAAATTATACACAAATTTAGTCAACGCAATAATAAATATTGTTCAAAATATAGGCCATAATCATTCACAATCATCTGCCAATAATCTGCAAGCTTCCGCATGTGCTTTAAATACCACTCCTCGAGCTTTGAATCAAAAGAATTCTGACACACCAATTCAACTTGATCAAATGCCTCGAATTGGGGTTTACAGAGGAATTGCTAAATTGAGAGGAAGCGCGAACAATAATCGAACGACACAGCACCTGGACTGTAGGCTGGGTACTGCAAAACTCCGACTCCCTCCACAATTCATCAAACTTTCCAATAGACTTCTCTGCGGTATGAGGTTTGACATTGTCTTGCTGAAACAGTGTGCCCTTTCGACAGATCAATGTCGGGTACTTTTCCTTCAGCGCCTAATAGACTAGGTCCACGGGCTTTCTTATTGAAATATTCCTGAGATATTCTCAAAAGCGCACATGGCGCAGTGGTCAGAGGTGCTCTGCAGATAGCCGTAGTCGAATGGTTTCTAACGCTCGTGGAGGCACGAGTGGAGTCAAACTCCACCCCTTAACTATCTCCAGTAGAAGACAGCAACACTCTATGTAACACCACAGCAAGGGCAATTATCCTACTTTTACTTTTACATTTTTCTGCATTTATTCTCCTAGACAATTTCCGGTATCGATCTGTCGACCTCAGAGGGATATGGGCTTGAATAGTACGTGAAGTGGGACTGAGACAAAGACAATGTACAGTGCAGGCACATCCGATCACTGCGCTTTTACAAACCTCAAGCTAGAAATGTCTTTTGAAGTATGAGGTTGGAAAATGGCATGAAGTTTCCATACTCTGGCCGCCTGTTTACCGGCCGCGGTGTATGGTAGCCGTAGGTGCACTACTGCGGCCCTCCATTGATCGATTGAAATACGTTGGCGATTCACATGTGAAGTGCGATTTTTGGCATTCGATTAGGGATTTTTTTCTTCACTCTGAAGGAGACTCTAGGTAAAAAAACGTACGACTCTGATGCTGCAAGATTTCCTTTACATGCTGATATGCTTTTCGTGCTTTCAACGAAGTAATAATAGAGTTTGCCGTCAATGTAACACATGATTTTGGTTTAAATTTTACAGCGTTGCAAAAGGGTGTTTTCAAGAAACGGCCACTTAGCCTAGTAACTAGAAATGTAGGCTTTCGAATGACTGCTAAAACTCTTATAAAAAGTTCTCGCTCAGCGAAAGGGACCGTTTCTTCATTTGTCGCCATATAACAAACAAGAACCGGCTCACATATTCGAAACTGATTAGCGTGACATGTATAATTTTTGTTGTATCTTCAGCAAGTTTTTTTTTTTTGCCGGAGCCTCCTCACCACATTAGAGCAGTCACCGGCCTGGGTCAGGGGGACATCAGCACCCTGCGACTACTAGCTACCAAGGCGGCAGCCATTCTTGGTACGGTTTACTTCTAACTGGGCCTTTCGAGTAAGAACGTTGGGACTCCAGAGATTAAAACAGCTAAGCCAGCACGTGAGGCTCGCACAATTTGTGAAGACGTACCCTTCAAATATCCAAGTCATTAATACCTTTATAATCGGCTGTTTTCTCAGAACCTCGCTCAAAATTAATACATCCTGATAGCACATTTTAAGCTTTTTATGAGGCCTTTTATAAGCATTTATGCAGTGCAAAACACATTTGTGGCCTTGCAGCCTCGCTGGACGAGTAGTACTGTGCAACTGACGAGGTTGCAAGGCTGAAACAAGTGTATTTCACTTTATAAATGCCCACAAAAGACCTTTTGAAAAGCTCAAAATATGTTGTCAGAGTGTATTAATTTCATGCGAGGCCTTAAAAAACTTTTGAACATCAAGGTATTTATTATTAGAAATACCAGCCTTGAGCAATCGCCTGTTAATCACTGTAATGTCCAGTGATCATATCACTGTACATGCAGTGATATGTTGTTCTTGGATGAAGAGAATTTCACCTTACACGCGGTTGTAGCAAGTTCGTCACGACTCTTCTGTGTAAGAGGAATCTCCCCGAAAGCAATTGGCTCAGACGAGGGGTACTGTGCAACTGACGGAACTGCAAGGCCGAAGTGCGTGTACTGCACTGTACAAGTGCCAAAAGAGACCTTATAAAATGCTCAACTATGCTGTAAGGATCTAAGTAATTGTTCACGTCCGCGATGTATAGCTAGCGCCACAAAAAAAGTTGAATGCAAGAAGGAAAAGATAAGATAGGACAGACAGGAGAAAGATTCTCGGGCATTCTTTTGTCATTGGGCAGAAAAAATTGCATAATAATTTTGCTGGACAAAGACTTTTCAATAAACCTCTTATGATCAATCGAAAGCTAGTCTTGAAGAATCCGAATTGATTCTATATACACCTTTACGACGCTGTAGCACAAAAACAGAGTTGAACTTCACACACGTTGCGTGCTTTCGCACGTTTTTCTTGCAAGACTAAGCTCTTTCGTAAGATTACTGGTAATCATTTGTTGCATAAATCTCAAAGATTCCAAAAGATATTTACTTCACAATGAATCAAAAAAAATTGATTTTTGTTTTACATACACGGATTTCTTGCAGGCGTAGTTTTCGGGGATTTCAGCACTGTGTTTGTTTCCAAAAAATCGTTTTACTCCACTGTGGCAGGGAATAAGACTGAGTTTTCAGCAGTCGCGCATTCCTTCTCTCCTAGAGTGCACTAATGTTTGCAGATAATTGTGTCAGGAAATTCTCATAAGAGTGTTAGCATAGATGATCTTTGAGATACGTGCTTGTTCTTTAATTTTTACAGCTCTTTAGCAGAAGCGAAGTTTTGCCGTCTACGCAAACGTAATACTTTCATAACAAATCTCCTTCCTCGAATTATAAGCAATCAGTCTATAGCGTAAGTTTCGACCATTCCAGCACTATATTTATTTTCTGAAAAGACCTATTCACTCAGTGTAGCGAGGAAAATAAAGTGAACTTGACATATGCCGCACATTCGCATACCGGAAAGCGTGTGTGTGCTGGGTGTGTGCTTGCCGTGGATCCATAGCGCGATCAACAAATCGGCAAGCGCGAGCCACATGTGGACTGCGATTTTTGCTATTGAATCTAGGATTTCTCTCCACTTTGAAAAAAACTCCAATTAAAACCAGCGACTCTGGTAAAGCGAAATTTCCTCTAAACTTTCGCGTAGATTTTGTGCTTACAGCAAAGTAATGGTGAAAATACGCAGTCAGGTGTGAAACATAATTTTCATTCAAGTGGTACAGCACTACAAAGACTTATGCTTTTGAATGATTACTGACACTCTCAGAAAGTTTTTGTCCTGTTAGAGAGGTTGTTTCTTTATCCCGTGCAGTTCAACGGAAAATCTTTACGAAAAGGGGAAAGGATTTTCAGTTGAATGGCGAAAATTAGCGCAATACCGCGCCATGTGTGTAGAACACAATGCTACTTTCTCTGCTGCAGCACTGTGAAAAGCTTTTTTACAGATGAAGTTCATACCAAAACCGCAGAGATTTACGCTATCGAAAGATTACTGGCAGTTTGAGGGGAGAGCTTTTCCCTCCAAAAAATCTGCGCGATAACGCGCAACCGGCGTGGGAAATAAATTTCCATTTTCAATGCCACAACGCTCTAATAGTTCCTTTTTGAAAAGCACGCATATTTGTGAACATCTGTGAAAATTGTTTCACTATTATGGTAGTGAAAAATAATTGAACAGCGAAGTTATATTTGTACACCGCATAGGATTGACTCATCTATCACCTCAGAGGTCCTTCATAGAACGTGCGGAAATCCACAGGAACACAGCCGATTTGCGAAATGTAAACGATGCCGAATTTTACTTTTGTTAACCGATCTCCATAATGCACATGGCAAACGTCTTGTCAAAGGCGCAGAATTGTTCCTGACAGTTCGGCAGCTATCAACTCGTAATTGTATGAACTTTGATCCAAGGTCATATTGTACATCTCAATGTAATATATGGATTATTCTGACTAATAATCATCCTTATAATTGATCAGTTCATTGGTGCTTTAATGCAAGAACAAATGCCGATTATAAGATGCGTGTCCCAAACACATAGTCTTCAGTTTCCGCCAACAATGGCCGATGCCGAGAAGAAGTGCGATCCAAGTGGACCAGATGTCAACATTCGTACCGCTCTGTTGACTACACTTTGCCACATAATCCTATTCCAATTCGCCATGATGATATTTGTGGTCTAAACTCGGATTCTTCCTTATAAAATAAAGTGAAATAAAAAATTGAAAGCGGTTCGAACCGAGAGAGTTCCTGATATCGTCATGTGATTAGCGGAAACAGGTGTTATTGTCACCATATCTCTATCACAAGGTCGATCACCATTCATCGTTGTAGCGCAAACTCCCGTCACCGTGTTTCCCACGATAATACGCTTAGGTTCATCCTTCTTCACTGCAAAAATAATAAGTCTCAGAAGTAACCTTCTCCTCGTGCAGCAGAAATTTCGAAAAAATACACAGTTTTGTGTATTAATTTTCTTCCCATTCTTGGAAATCTTCGAAGTTCATTGACTACTACATCGTTTTCAAGAAAAAATATGAACCACTGAGAATAGCAGCAATTCTGAAGAATTTAATTCTAATAAGATTGTGTCAGCTCTCCTCGTATTCTAAAACATTTGTTGCCTTTTCTCGAAATTGACTGTCTTTCGTAGGCGTCAACAAACGGAATGTCAACTTTTGATTTCCGTTTTATTTTACTCTCGAAATGTTCCTAATAGACGCTGATTATTGAATACTCACCACTATCCGATAGTTTAAGAGCAATTCTTTGGCAATTCATTGGTACATAAATAACTTTAACAGTAAGTGCCCCCCCCCCAAAATGCCTGAAATTATAGCATCAGGTAGGATGGCACTACGTGCTTGACTTTCGAGAACGTTAAAGACCTAAAAAGCAAATTCCTTTCATTAGAGTATGTTTGAAATTGTTCACCCTCAAGTTACGACAAATTATGCAAGTTATGTTAGAGACGGGGGGGGGGGGGGGGGGGGGAGAGACCAACAGTCAGAATATGAAAGCTCACGTTCAACGATTAATTCGTGAAAAGAAATAAAATGTTTAGAATCAAGAGCTGTTAACTTACTGTTTGCATTACCAGACGGTGTACAAATGCCCATTGCGCCTCCATCGCTTGATGCAATGCGACGAACCTGGGCCTGGACATCGGCTGCGGTAGAGTAAGGCATGGCAACAGGCAAAGTGAAGCCGGAGACGGTGAAGTGTCTAGTGCTCACTGTAGCAAATTTTGTAGCTTTTTAATAAGAATTTGATAATCAATTACTTCATTGAATAATTTCATATTTAATTGGACTTCCCATTCCTGAAGTGTGAATTTCCTTCATCACAGCTCGGCATAAAACGGCTCTTAGCATTGATGATATTCCAAATATATGTGTATGTAAACTTACTGAAAAGTGGTTAGTACAAAGAAAAAATTCTGTGCTTGTTACCTTAACCTGCAGGCATCACTCCACATCCTAGCACTAGCGGGATTGGTAGCTAGAAGCGAAAGCATCAAAGAGTTTGGTGAAGTTTTGACATTTGCGTGCGAATACTCATCATTCTCCTTTAAATGGTTTAAGAAAATATCGCCACCTCACTTAACACAAGAACTTCACTTTTCGGCAACAGGTGATCACAAAGCAATATCGGATCTGGCATTCAGTAATTATACATGGGTAAAGTTGGTGTGATAGAATCCCGTTCTATCGAAAAATGAGGATAAATAAATGTGAAATGTTGTGTGACCATGAGCTACGTGTACGACACTCTTACAGAAAGTTTAGTTAATGCGCCAATACCTGATATGACGCTGTTCAAATCTGGTTCCTGCCTTTTAATTTCTGATGCTGTAACATAAAATTCCGCATCTTAGATATATTTATCCAAAAACGAGTAAAACTCTGAAGTTCAACTATGCTTCCGGGAAAAATTTTGCAACGAAATGTACTAAATGATAGAAACATAGCACAACGTGCTCAGTGATGAGTTTTGTGAGAATATTTTATGTAAAGCGAAAATCGCATTTGTTATTGATTTAATCAATTACCTCTCACGTAGGTGCACTCAAAAAATTTCCTTTTTTCTGAAGAACTTGACTGGTACTTAAAATACGTACTACAAAGTACTACTAAATTCCACTGAAAGGCTCGAAGGCAATCGGGAATCGGATGGCACCAAGAATTCACAATTGTGAAGAAGGGAGAGGGAAGTCGTGTCAGAAATGGTGGCAACAAAAGATGAGTGCATTGAGGCATCAAGTCAGTGTGAAACGCAAGGGTTTAGAACGCTTTATATATGATAGTGCATCGCGATGAGAAATTCAAGTGGATCTTTATGTGAAACGAGGCTGACATGAACTGACAGAAGCTTCTTCTTCATCATCTTAAATGTTCACAATTTCTAGTTAACATGAGTGTTTAAAGAACGCACTCGATTTAATGCTATTTTTCATAGTGTGAAACAAAACAAAGTTTTGCTATTGTGCATTTGTATAGTAAGTGTCATTCCATTCGGGTAATAATCACAAACTCTTCATTGATTAACACCTTTTTTCCCAATGTTCCAGAAGGAATCATCTGATAAGTTCAGAATGTTGCCTTTTTAAAGTAAGCAATCAACTTGACCCAATTCGTATCTGAGGTTTATCAAGTAATTCGAAATGATTAGGTGGTATACACAATATTCGAATGTTCTAATTATTCTGATAGTAAGCATCTCTCAGTTCACAAGGCATTTCCACTGTATGTTTGCTATCTGAGTATATCTCTGACTAGAAAATGGTTATTCTGTTTTAAGATGTTATTCTTATTTTTGAATCCTCACTTATTTGAGCATTTTTTCGAGCAAGTGTTCAGGCAAATACAGTTGCTTGTTTGTACAAAAACAACAGAGCAGAAAATTAGCTGGTTCCACTTGTGGTTCCTCAGCTGCTCAAGCAATCGAATGGTGCTCACTAATGTGTCCATGACCGTTTATTAGTACTCCTGAAGTTAATGATGTTTAACAGATTTAATCGAGAGACCTCAAAATTACTATTCAGGAGAGTCCAGCCCTTTGCGTATTGGCCCCTAGATACCTTTCACTCAGAGTTTCCTGGCAGGTAATATAGTTATTATGAAAAGATTTTTATAGCGGCTTTTCATGTGGTGGCACACTTTTGGGTCGGAGAAAGCTACTTCATCTCAATCTCAGTATGTTAGAGAGCATAGTCCGACTAGAGAACGCGATAACTGCGTTCGATCCCTGACGAATGACAAATCAACAGCCACCACCAGGCTGCAGAATTATCAGCTCGCCTGTGAGTCTTTCATGAGCGTCGAATGCAATTAAATAAACATTTCCGCGTTGCAGAAGTCCCGTGTTGCTAAGTTCCTTGTCGCGTAGTGCCGTGTTGTCTGGCTGAATTGCCAAGCGATGAATAGTTTTTTGTAGCAGCATTTTTTCTTGTTACTTTGGATATAGTTGTGTACTATTCGGCAAATCCACAAAATCGCTTTGCTAAGCTTTTTCAACGAAGAATTCTCTAAACAGAAAGCTCCCAAACGTTTATCTCTATGTCGGATGTTCTGTATGGTAAGCGGCCAGTCACTTCAGTGTGGCTGCAATTTTGTTGTGAAGAGGGCACCGTTTGGGAACACTACGTCATCTGCACTGTGCTTCCCCACCACTCGTGATTTTTTCAAGCGTGGACGGCCGTGAGTAGCAACTATCGCAAGAAACAAGTATTGTGTTACGCACATCTTGGTTTCATATTAGTTTAGTGAAGAAAATGAGGCCGGTCAAAATTTTTTCGTATCAGAGAATTATGAACAGCTTATAGCAAGCTCTTCGGTAAAACTATGTTAATTTGCATATTCCAATGCTTTGACAGGCATTGAAATTGGGTGCTATCGTGTCATTTAGAAAATAATACAGCGCAATAATCGGCAAACCTCATTTTGTGACTTCACACTTTTGCGTAGTGTTTGCTTACACAAATATCCTCATTAACACTTCATTACTTCCATCATTAGACCTTCCACTGGTACTTTTCGGTTATTAGAAAGCAAATGATATTCGATCTCATTCGTTGTGCCCAGAATTTTCATAGAATGTTAGTGATCATTCGTAAGCTTGATCTCTGCTAGAGCCGCATGTTGCCGGTTATCGAAATAGACCCTT